>JBCFXI010000718.1:0-99570 GCA_038496175.1 Ampulex compressa
AATTTAAGCGCACTTTGTAAATCGCGCGCATATTGAGCGTAGAATCGGTAAACCAGGTCAAGCCGGTCTCTGCCACTTGGCACCTCCACGATCGCATTCCAGCTTCTCCTTGCCCCCCTTTAGGGGTCGAGGAATAAATTAATGGGTCCGTCTGAACCACCACATTCGTATTTCAGCTTCTCCTTGTTCCTCTTTAGGGGTCATGAAACAAATTAATGATGCCGAGTACATACTAATATCATTCTTCTATGGCAGTAAAATGTCAGTAAAAAATGTACCATGTGTACTGGACATAAGAAACACACGTATAATTCTATTGCATTTGAAACATATTTTCCGTAATCGCACGTGTTTGTTTGTGACCGAAATGTATATCTAACGACGACAATAAAATGCATATTTTTTCGAACCAAAATGTGTTTTCTTACCATACCAATCAAAGGTGAAAGGTAGGAACATGATCGCAATATAAGTATGATTACAGAACACGACTGTAATTATTTTTCGACATCATTATTCGGTCTAGTTATTCTGTAGTATTTGTTGTATAGCAGTCGGTATAACGTTCCGGTGTGTTTTTTTTTCCGAAAATCACGTCCACCGAGAGGAGCTCGGGATTTCAGGTGTACGATGATCTAGTTCATAATTGTTTCATTGTCGTTCGCTCGATGTCGGTATGCGTACTTCATACTCCGTGTAGGTGAAACTGGGCACACATGCGTATAAATGTTATACGTATGTGCACGTTGAGTCAATCATTATCTCTCATAACCTTTTTATGAATACGCGACACGGCCACCTACGATTAGACAATCAAATTCGAAAAAAATGTGGTTAATCCCGTACACTTTGTAGCCAGAAAGTCGTCGAGGTAGTAGGCGGCTACTATTACCCAATGGAGTCGAACGTGCTTTCGTGATTTTCGGTTTAAAGTAGATTTTGTGTCATTCGCTTCGCGGGAAGATTCGTTAAAAGATTCTGGTTAAGCGAACCTCTGCAGCGTATCATATCATGGCCTCATCAAACAGAGGTATTCAGACTGGCTCGGCCTGGTTTCAAACAAAAATTAACCTAAGACCACAGCACCGTGGTGTTCACCATGTTACCGAAGAAATTCTAAGGCGAATTCCAGAACTTTGCCAATTTTCCGTCGGACTTTGTCACGTTCAAAGTAAGTCACGTTTGTTTTGTGGCGAGAAAAAATATGTTTAATGCTACGGTATTAATGTGTTCTGAGAAAATTATAACTAGCACAGCACATACAGAGATTAAATTGATTTCATTCATAATCTTACTGTATTTTGTTATGACTAGTTTAATGTTTAGCTTAACGAAGAATACTATAGATCATGTGTTAGTTAATTTCTCAGTTGAAACTAACAATGGTACTTGCAGAACATGTTAAGGGACAATCTTCGTTGCATAAAAGTGTAATTTTATTTTTATAATGAGATATATTGCTTTTGATTGCTTTGTTATTGAAGTGATTCCATGTATTGTCAAAGAAAAGTTTTATATACACACATTAATGTACGTTTACTTATGTCTTATTTGAGTTATTTCTATCTTTTATATTATTAAACCATTATTGAACAACACTAACAAATTTTCTTGACATGTTAGGATTTAGTTAATCTTTTATAAAATGATGATTCTGGACTTCAGCGCAAAAGTCTGAGTAGAAGATACATGAGTGTTTATTGAGTATTTAAAAGGGACATCCTGTTTTTATTTTAGTTCTTCATACATCTGCTAGTTTGGCAATAAATGAGAGCTGGGATCCAGATGTAAGGGATGATATGGAAATGATGCTTAACAAAATTGTTCCTGAAGGACTAGAATATAGGCACAACTGCGAAGGACCAGACGATATGGTGAGTGTTTCTTTCAAGTGTTTCTTCTGAGAGATTAATCTAACATTTTAGGTTGAATATATGTAATTATTTTGATTATAACAACGGGGCCAATAACTGGGTATTTAGATTGATTATATATACTTTTACTATTAAATATTGTATACGCAATGAGAAGTATGCATAAATCTATTTACAAGTAGTACACTATACTATTATGTAAAATTTATCAGAGTAACATTGTTTATAGCCAGCACACGTAAAGGCTTGCTTTCTGGGTTCCTCCTTGAGCATTCCAATTACTGATGGGAAGCTGAATTTGGGTTCGTGGCAAGGGATATGGCTTTGCGAACATCGTAATGATGCTGGAAGTCGCAAGGTAGTCATTACATTGACTGGTTGCCTCGGGGATTCTGCACGTAGCCCCTTAAGCCCTGTTAGTCCTATCGCTTCTACTAGTAGCTAGGACCACTCACACCCCCGAAGACATGGCAAACGTCAGCTGCGCATATCTACATCTAGCGATTCAAGCTAGCAGCTGCTTAACTTTAGTTAAAGTCTAAGAGTATTTTTCAAGGAAGAGTGAGCAGATACTATAATAGCGTTTGGGACCCTTTGTCATGATCTACTTACCACATTTAAGCAATGATATTATTTTTTTTCTGTTTCTAAAGTCTTATCCAACACTATTACGATATGATACACAATACAAGAGATAATTTTGATTATTGTGTTCACAATATTGAGTGAGTTTATTTACCAGTAGTCTATGTATTCTTATTCTTTTTATTCGTGGTAAAAGATGTAGAAAAAGACATTCAACACATTCTTGTTTATCCAACATAGATAAGTGGGTAATATGGCTTCTAAATAGTTTTGATATTAATAATTTGATATATTGTTCATTTTGTGAGCGATTGATCGATACCCAAAAACTGCCAAAGAATTGCATACTATATGCATCTCAAGGAATATGAATGAATTAGGATTGATATCTAACACTCTTCCCTGTTACTCTTAGATACAAATTAATCTAATGCATTCTGGTATAATGCGTCCAATACTCCGAATTTAATTATGTAACTTTATTCGAAAAACCCTTTTGTAAAAACAATGAAACTGATAAACAAAATGGCATTAGTGAATGCTCGGCTGAATACTTGCATCATTTTTTATTTATGCAAGGTAATCTCAGCTTGAGTATGTACAATGTCTTATGATTTTTCACTGCTTGTCATAGGGTAGACATTTCTAACGACGTTTCCATTGCATTGGGGGTGTATATAGGATATAAATCCAACTTCTTTGCTGTGCTAATATATTTCTGCTAGAGATATTTACATGAGCCATAACGATAGCCTTAAGACATTGACAGGTCAGTATGAAAGTAGAACATTAAAAAAATCACGATCAAATTATACATAATGATCTAGTACTACAATGTTACTATGTATTTACCGACAAAGACAGCTATCCTACATATTTTAAGTAATGTGAGACAAATATGTAACATGTCGTCTAGGAATCTAGCACTGCAAAGAATTGACATAAGAATTACTTATGATGTTATTAAAGTAACTAAAGCTTATCACGAGCTTGTTAACATATATTATCTATTGTTAAGCAAGCAGTTAATGTTAGTTGTTAATCTTTCTCGTATATAGCATAAATGATCGTCCATTAAAGTTAATGGATATGCTTAAATGTAAAATATCCAAGTGCAGTTCACATAGCTTAAATATTTATGGAGCTCAAAGTATACCAATATTATCAGGAACTATAATGTTAAAGGTGATAACAAAAGACACTGCTAGTGCATTATTATGTTTCTCTTATCCCTATCAAGTACAATGCACTAGGAATGGTACACTAAAACTGAAATTTAAATGAGCCTTCTATGCACAAAGGCAATCCTGATCTTTTCGATATGTCTAACAATACAAATTCTTGGGTACGTAAAAATAATTTAAATTGATGGTGTAAGTTATGGCATTTAAGTCTAAAGATTTAATATTTTCTGCTATAACTTACAAATGTAAGTAACAACAATTTCCCAATTTTACATTTAGCCATGTACTTTATTCTTTTATAAATTATATTATTTGTCAGACAGAAGTTAAAAATCGTGATAAAATGCATTTTGGAGCTCAAGAGCATAGAAAAACATGATCATACGCCAATATTGTATTGGGATTTCTAGACTTACATATGTGTTTTATTGTAACACTTCTTGTTCCTTTTTTTTTTCCATATCATTACAATTAGCTTGTATAATGATTGAGATTATGGTGGGCGTGCAGTATAATTATAATATGAATTATTGGAAAATTAAATGAATTCAATTTCTGTTAATGTGGCTGGAAGATGTGGTATTAAAGAAAAATAACATTCCATAATTATTCTATAATGTATAAAATGCATGTCCTGCGATTGGTATGTAATTGAATCATTAATATCGTTGTAAGTTGATCAGTCTACCGAATTTATAAGCATCCATTTGTCCATTTGCTGGAATTATAGAATAAAGAAAAGATTGAAATTAAGTTCAACGTGTATGTGTTGACTAGTTTTTAATTTTTTTTTGTCCATTGCTTAGACATTCTTTACAACAGAGATCAAGCACTCGATATACAATTAAAGAAATCAATAATTTTTGTATGTTTTGAGTGAGTTTTGTAATAAATAGCATTAAAGTTATTGTTGTGTATTACCGTTTTTTTTTTCTTTTTTCCTAATTAAAATGAATTTTACAAGTGTCAAATAATGTAGTAGAAAATCATATGTCCTTAGAATATCCATATTATACATTTCACATATGCAAAATTGCAAAATTTTTATCCATGGTTTTGTTATTCATATTACTAATAATATTTTAGATTAGGCCATCAAATATTAATAGATTTTAGTTGTTTTCATAAATCATTAAATTCTTGTCATGATATTTAAGTACTTTTAACTTCCACTATATGTATCAAAGATGATTTATCTTATTTTTTAAGTATCGATACATAATAGCTTGCATTTACATAATAGTTTATGCATACTTCACTAGGTTTAATAGTAGCTGGATATAGTGGACCTGCATCTTTATGTATTTCATAATCTTGTACACAAGATTAATATAACACATTAATAAGCATACCAGATATTATATAAGATGTATATATACATACGTATTACATATATGTATACATACATGCATGTATGTATGCATATATATTATATGTAAAAAAAATATGTTTACAAGGGAAACCATAATAAGAAATGCATATTATATGCATGTACGAATGAAGGGTGTGAAGTCTGGGCGCATCATTAACCATTGTAAGTGGTCTTTAAAGTAATAGCAAAACTATTGTAATTAATGTAAGCAGTACTTAAAGGAAACAATGCTAATTAAACAAGGTTTTGCAATCTTCAAACAAAATCAAGAGTTGTATATTTATGAATCTTGTAATCAGGATTTTATTTGCTTAATACATTATACTTTTGTACTTATTTATTTAGATATTATTGATGGAATACGGTATAAAGTTATCACGTTTGAAAAGAAATGTTAAAGATTATAGGAGACCTTCCTACCCTCCTCAGGTTACCAGAATAAACATCAATATCAGAAATTAACAACTGATTCTCTTATGCGAGAAATGAATGTGATTGAATGTCCAAAGATTTGAATTACACAATGAATACAAAGCCGCATGTTGTTAGACAATTAATAACATTAATCTGTCACTTATACGAAAATATAAATGTAATGATTATACTACATTTTACAGTAATTACTCATAATATATAACATCAATTTAATTATTAATAATGTATTAGCTGATATATCTTAAACATGTAATTAGCCAAGAAATCACCATCGAACCATATATATATCATGGGTATATTAAAAACAATAATATTATAATGATCTACAAAGCTAGCGTATGAAAATATATTGTATATGCAGATGTATATATTATATATGGTAACATAAAGTGATTTAAATGCTACATGATACTTGAAATTCAATTTTAACTCCAATATAAATCTTTGTTGTACAATGTACGTCCTCCTTTTACAGTTTGCTATCATGTAAATCAACTCATTACGTACTATTTATCCAATTTTATATATTTCAATCTGCATATTATTATGTATTCATAATACTTTTAAATTAAAATAACATATTTATCTACAGCTAGTAAATAAATTCTGGTATCTGACATAAAAAATCAGTGCAGTAATAGATATTGGAACAGATCGTAAACTGTAATATAATTGTTATTATCATGATATATCGATGTTAAAGTGCTAATAAAAGCTCAATCAATTTGAAACAATACTTAGCACGCAAAGTTATTTTTCTTAACTTTATTTTATTTCACGCTTCATTTTTTACTACATTCATATTCCTTTTAATATGATTCTCTCAATCATCATCTGATATGCCATAGCATTTATTCTTCAACTTATATAATATACAGATTATACTATTTAAATGATGTGAAGTAATAGAGGACAGTAAATTAATTTACACATAAGTAAATCCAGTATATTTGCAAAAGCATTTGTATTATAATGTTATAAAATGTGTATATTAGCATTACAAAATCTTTTTACTACTTTTGATATGTGTCAGCAATTTAAAAGGGTTACAGAGTTCTCATAGTGGAACTATGTACTCATACAAATCTAATTAGTTCGTGGGTTAAAGATATTATTGATAATTTCTGGCAAAACTTTACCATTCGATTTTTTGTCAGGGTCTACAAATTCTTCATAATTTTCTGGGATGGGGTATGGCCCTGGATGTCTCAGATCATTTGCCTTTTCTTGAACTTCTTTAAATGACGCTTTTATGTTATCCAATGCTGCTCCTAATCCTGTTTTAATCTGGTTGAATTCTTGGGTAACGAGAGACAGACGGCCCAAGAGGTAGTTCAAGTTTTTGTCCACCTCTGACATTCGTTTAGTTATCTCACCCACCTGCATTAAAAATACATTTGAGATAATACACATTACTTAAATTATCACATCATTTATTTTATTCTTTTAATTTCAATAATTTTAGTAATTTTTCTCCATTACCTTATTCTCCATACCACCCATAGTCGAAGTTGTGCCATTAACATAAGCTTCATTTTGCTTATGCAGCTTGTCTAACGCTTTTGCACTTTCTGTCATTTGTTGGTACATGACATTTATTTGGCGCCATACCTATAGTAAAAATTAGAGTGATATAACACGATAAATCAGTTATGTCCAGACCAAGTAATTGTCTATCAAATACCTGATTCATTTCATGTTCCATTTTAGTAGTTAAATTTGCTAATGCCCCATTTTGGTTGTCCATAATATTATTGGAAATACCATCAAACCTTTCGTTAAGAGTATTATTAATGTTTGCACCTTGTGCTTTTACCAAGTCACCAACTTCTAAGAGAATTTGATGGACACCATATTCAACGCGTTTTTTCGTATCTAGTACATGATCTGCCATTGAAACCATTACGGATTGTCCTTTTCCAAGGTCTCGTAATTCTTGATTGACACGTTGAGCATTATTTGCTAAATCCATTCTGAAATTGCGGGTACAAGCTAATTTGATTTTTTATTTTTTCTATGTTTTTCTGATTGCGAAGATGTTTGGTAAAAGAATGGCCTACCTTAGAGCACCAACGGTGTCTTTGATTTCATTTCTACTTTCAGTGACTTTACCTTCAATATCGTCAATTCCCCGCGTTACAATGTCCTTCAAGGAATGTCTTGCTTCTTGTAAAAGTGTCTGTGTTTCATTATGCAACGTTTGCATTTCTCCGACTCTGCGTAAGTATGAATTTATATGCATTGTTAATCATTCCTCAATATAATTCAGATTGATGCACATTAAACTTACCTTGGCAAGTCTTTAATTTGATCGGATGTATCAATAAGAACATCATGAATCCTATTTAATGTCCTCATTTGCTTGTCCATAACAGGAGCAATATCATATTGCTCTTCCTGAGGTTTTTCCTGAATAGTTTGCGCCTGTTGCTTGATGTCTTGTAATAGATTCTCAATGTCATTTACTTTATTACCAAAGTTTTCCATCTGAAGAATGTTTCTTGAATTTATGAATGTGTACATATGCATATTTAACATTCAGTTCACAGTAACTATGATGTAAAACGCTATACCGTATCTAATAACATTTTTGATTTATCTGCTTCACTGGTTGCAATTTGTTTCAACCTTTGCGCCTCATCTTGTAAAGCTGTTTCCACTTTTGAAATGCGTTGTATTAACACTGATTCTGTATTATTCAGCTTGGGTAATATGCTGGAGATATTATCATTGATAGACTGTGTTACATCTGGCCGGGTATTTACTTCTGTTACTCTATTTTCTATGTCTGTTAGCCATCCTTCAAGACGACTTTCCAAGTCTTCCAATGTATCAGCAGTTTTTTGGATTTGAATCCTCTCTCTTTCATCTCTCTAGGTATAAAAAATCATATTTTATAATAGTTTGATAATGATATGTAAAATATAAAATGTAACTTATTTACGATAATTATAAAAAAAATCTGTATGTGTAAATTAAAATGCATGTTTGTATGAGAATTTTGTATGAGTACTAAACAACATTTTATTTGTAGTCTGTAGATCTTGCAGTACAATTTAAAAGGTCTTTCGCAATATATTTAATTTACTATGCAACGCTACCTGAGTAATTATTTGCTCGATTCCAGATATTTTTTCATCTAACTTAGTTAACTGTAATTTTAATCCATCGACTGTGGATATACGCTTTGTAAGTACTGTAATAGTTTTTTTTAACTGTTCACCCAATTGCCGTTCTCTTGCTTCATGTCTTTCTAATTTTTCTGTGTTTTCCCGCATCATATGTACTAAACTTAACATTGCATCTTTAATATCTTCATGTCTGCAGAATTAAACTTGTATTATAAAACATATAAAATGTAAATAATTTAAGTCTAACAATAATTTTTAACTTTACTATGAGTATGCTTTGACTCGAGTACAGTATATATATGCACATCTATCAAAGCTAAATAACAGTAGATAAATATAAAGAAAAAAAAAACTTACGTAATTTCTCTACTGTAACTCAGAGTGATGCAAAGACAATGTAAAATGGCTAGTACAACGAGTAACTTCATTATTCTATGTAAGTTTTTGATAAGACTATATCTGAAAAAAAAAGAAAAGTGAATATTACAAATGACCATAATTAAGCTCCACTTTTATATATTGGCGTGTGCAAGAAAATATATGTACTTATAACATCTGTTATATCAATTTTAAATTATTCTTTTCAATAAAGACAATAATGCTTATTATGGATGCTTAATTGAATATATTGCTATTCTGATAAGAAGCAGGAGGGTCATTGATGATGACCTTTTGACAGAGGAGAAATCATCACGTACAATTATAATAGCCTTTGGTTAATGAACTAAACATTGTTGTCTATCTCTCAACATATAAATACTAGAATTAATGTAGATAAGATGAAGAATATTTGGGCACTTTAAAGAAAAATGCTATATCATTTTTCTGCATTTCATTTGTATTGGGCGTATATGGATTCCATATAAGGATATTTTGGTGGATGCTACACACAATGTACTGTGCTTAAATTTAGATCCTTATAGATTTACAGATGTACATTCACCATCTTCTGATGGGGCCATGTGGTCCATAGAAAGCCATGTGTTTGAAGCTAATAATAAGCTGCTGCATGCTGGTCTTAAGCAAGTTTCCAGTATGCTGTTCTAAAACTTGTGATCTGACTGCATACTATGTAAAATCACATAATAGATTGCAGAGCAATGCCAGAATTATGACTAATTATGGTAACAGTACATGCTTATCTCCCGTACAGGTCAACTAGATGTGATACAATTGTAAATTAAAAATAAAGAGGTCATCAAATCCAATCTGTTTATAAACACATATCTTCCTTATTAGATCTGTGTTTTAAAGGAGTATAAGTATAGAGCAAAATTTCTGGTTCACATATAATTGCAATATGCAATTGTACATGAGTCCATATTAAAAAATAGAATAATATGTTATATGTATAATAAATTTATTATGGTATAATTTGCATTTTCATATTGTAAAAAAATATAATCGTGAACAATTGCTTTATATATACATGTTCAATATGATATTATTTGTCCATACATTTTAATTATAATTTTCGTATAATTTTACATTATCATCAGGTAAGTAGTGGCATCTTTTCAAAATATTTTGTACAAATTTAATATTTCTACAAGGCTCAAAGAATTCCGTATGTTTTATTTGATTATTTTGAACATTTTGTAAACGTTTTATAAAATCGGAAGTAAGTAATCAGGAATGAGCTTAATAAGATTTACCTTTCTTCCTACCGAAAAAAAAGGGGAAACGTAATAATCGAATTTTAGTTTACTATAATTATATTTCTCATTCTAATTCGCTACTTCATCATAATATTATCGTTTTGGAAATGAATAACAAAACTATGTTTTCCTTTTGTCTTATTAACTTTTGCCTATACATACCATTTATCCTCGTATCGATGAGCATGATCAAATAAAAAGAATAATAAACTCCATTCTCAAGTCTCACTATTTATAAAATAATTAGTGGATAAGCTCGTAGTTAATAAAGTAATTAAAGTAATGCGACTGTGGGTGACATGTGACATTTTTAAAAATTAAAAGATATTAACGAAAAACTACAAGGGATAACATGCAATGCTTTATCTTTTAAAAAATAACGTGCTATCGCTACTTACGTTACGATCAATGACCCCTTATCCTCCTTCGACAGAAATGTGAAACAAGTTCACGAAGTTCTATTTCTTCACTCGACGTGCGAAGAACTGATTCCAATACCATTAGGTAACTCCGCGTTCGGATTTTTAAAAAACCCGAACTCATTGTATCATTGCACAGCGACAAACGGTGGTTATGTGCGGTACTAACGTCTTCATGGTTTGTATTCATGCAACGACAGATCGTTTCAATGATGCACAAAGATTGGCCGAATATGACTTACATATTTGATAACGAAAAATGCGCGAAGTGCGATTGTTCTACTTTAAATAAAAGTTATAACAGTTGCTTGGCTGCATATTAAAATATGATGTCATAGTTTCAAATGTAATGTATTCTATTCGAAAGAATGAGTAACTCCCAAAATGTATCAGGAAGTCGTATTCTTAGCGCGCATGTGCACATTACCACTTCTCGTGTAACCGGTAACTATCTCGACCGGATAGTTTCATGCTTACGGAAGCATGGTTGTACGCTTAAGATGGTGCGGCATGAGAATATAATTCTGCTTTCATTGCAATTGTCTTGCACATCCCGTGTTTTGTGACTGGTATTCGACAAATATTATAAAATGCATAGATTTTTTGTAGTACAAGGTTTAGTGCTGCAAAATGTTCATCTCGTGTCAAGGCAAACAAACGGCCCACAATCTAGACAAATGTGCACTTTCTGCAATATCTATCATCGAAAATCAGCAAAACGTACGTTCAAAACACGTAATATGTAGATATAACACACTATTATTACTCTTAGCTGAATTATATTCGTATTTCATTTACTCCTTGCTTTGAGACTAGAATGTTATTATTAGAGGCCTAATGACGGGCGGAAGCTTTAATACCGATTTTATATAAATCGTATAGACATCCCGTTGATATAAATAGGACAATCAAGTATGTGTTATGCATTTATAGCATTTTTATTTTGAATATAGTCTACAGAATAGTTATGTCATTGTACAACAGTCACGTCTATATCTATAAATTCTGTGATTTCAGTTAAGGTGTTTTGTTAGATAATTTTTTTATATAATTTAAATATATTGCTGTGATCTGCTGCAAACTGGAGTTTATTTTTATCTGCTTTATAAATGTAATCATTTTTGTTCCTTTTTATAATGAAAGCATTGAAAATTTTGATACAATTACTCAAAATACAATTATTATGGTACCGTATTTTATTTAATTGGTACATTATAATTATATATAATACGTACCTTTTAGCTATAACTCAACTACATGTTCGAAATCGTACAACACTAAGTAATATTGAATTACATACTCCAATAAGAAAAAGGATTAAAAGAAGATCAAAGAAGTATGCCGAATTACTAGAAGGTAAAGCGTCATATAGAGTATGATTATAAATAATATCATATTAACGTTAATCAATTTAATTTAACAGTCTCAGATCAAATGACAAGCAATAGGAAAGCATTTGTAAAGAACTTAAATGCAAATGATCTATCCATCCTCGTTGATCAGCCAGATATTACTATGGATAAGTTGCACAAAATCAGTGATCACCTCGTTAATAAGGTAGTATAGAATCTTAATGCAACAAGTTATAAAATAGAGAATGAATGTAACAAGTTTCTTGAGATTATCAAGATTTTATATGATTCTCATTTATATTTTTCTTCAACCAAATTTACATATAATAGTTGAAAATGTTAATATAAAAATATGATATTAAACTTTATTTGAGAATATAAGCGTTTAATATATTTGCTTTTAGACAAAATCAGTTCAACAGCATGTAAGTTTTGTACAACCAGTGACTTCAGAACTATCTACGATGAATGACAAAACAGTTTTTGATGTGGAAGATTCTACCTGTTCTAATTGCACTGTCCTTCCTACAAATGGATCTTTGTTAATCAGTTCAGAGGAGCATGAAAATGACTTATCAGAAAAAAAGTTATGTGAACTACAACTGGAGCAGTAAGTTATTAATGGTTGTTTATTGTACACATTTACCAAAAATCGTATGTGTAACTGTTATACTTTTTGATGCAGAAACGAAAATATTAAGGAAAAAATACCTTTAGATAAAAAACAAATTACAGTAGAAACATCGTCTGTGGATATGGATATCCATGATCCTAATCATGTTGTTTCAAATTTATTGCCGTATATGCAGGTGTATGCAAGATCTGGATTGTTAAATAAAGCATATAAAGTGCTAATAGCTTATAGAGGCAGAAAGGATGCTACTTTGGCATGTGCTGCATCTGTTAAACTATATAATATAGTGATGGAGGGCTATGCATCAAGAGGAGATCTTCAGAAGGTTTTAGATGTGTATGCATTGTTAAAAAAAGATTCTATAAAACCTATTCCACAATCTTATGCAGCTATACTTGAAGCTTTCATTACAGCCAGAAAGGGAGGGAATAACAATGGTTGTTATCTTGTTACACTATTCTTGGTTTGAACTTTTTCTTACAATACCGTTTTTATATCACATTTTTAAATTATTTCAGAGCTATTAAAAAATATTACTTCAGAAATGATGAATCATGGTATATCTTTCAATGACCTTTTAGACAAGACGTACCTTACAGATAATCAAGAACAGAATCTATTAGAAGCAATCAGACTATTAAAGCCAGAATTTCAACCAGTATTTAGTTTCCAAAACGTTTTGTATAACTGTAAGCTTTTAAATGACATCAAAACATGTAATAATATTGAAAACCCTGCAGAAGGTTTATTTTCAATTGAAAAGTTAAGGAGTTTACTAAAGGAGCAGATTGAAATTGAAGGCAAGGGTGAAATTTCTGTGAAATCTGTGGAGAAACATTCTAGGGATATGAAACTTGTTAACACTTGTGTAAGGCAATACTATAACATATAAAATTATCTTCTTACAATTTCGTATACAGAGTTACTGTAAAAGATAAATACTAAATGCTTCAGAGATTTAATGAAAGTGTCTATTTCTTTTATAGTAACTATGTATACAAATTAATTTTTTTTATTATATTCTACCAATATATATTTATCCATTTTCTTCATTGCATGACTTTTTATAATATAAGGTTAATCATGTGTTTCATTTTTTTCTATTTTTACAGAGAAAAAAAATTGAACGTTTAGAAAAACATTGGGAACAAGTAGCATCATTAGCTTTTGACAGAAACCTTTACTTTTTGAAACAAAAGGAGTATAGTACTCATAATATTCACAAAGTTATGCATCCCTTTTTACAAGTGATAGATAAAAAACACTACGTAAATGGTATTTTGCGGGAGATCAGAAATATAGCACTTGGTTCAGATGTTTATAGTTCTGCACTTCCTAGTCTGTATATTGGATTAGGAGAATATATTCAGAAAATATATTTGGTAATTATTACATTTGATTCAAATATAAGTAAATATCCAATTTAAAATGGATTTTTTTTCTTCCTAATTTGTTTGTGTACAAAAATGTACTGCAGCAGCTTGAGAAAAATCTAATCAACTTTGTGTGTATTTGTAATTTTTAGTTTGAAACAATGAAACGAGATGGTTCTCTTACCAAATTAGTCAATGTGTATCATCAATATTTGAATTGGTATTTGAATCCATCCAAAAGACATGAAAATATTGACATGAATAATCGTATCGCATGGAAAGTTTTGGAGCATGAAATGAGGAAACAGGAACCAATTGCTCTTAGAGAAACTGCAAATTGGTCAAAACAAATTCTTAAAAACATTGGAAAATTTCTTTATGGTATAATTTTAAATGATATTAGATTTAGTGCAGACATGACAAAACATAGTGAAACACAGTTACCAGTTTTTTATACACTGTTTAGAAGTAATGGAGCATATTTGGTTGAACAGGTTAGTATTTGTATGTATTACCACATAAATAAAATATTTGATATTCATTTGATGCATAATACATATCACAAACTTATACATGATATAATGATATTAGCAGATTAAATAAGTTGCTTCCTTATACAGATTAAATCACATCCTTTGTTGTCCAAACTGTACAAAGATTCTCAACCTGAAACAATAACATTTGAAACGAGTTTGATGCCATCTCTTTGTCCACCAAAACCATGGATATCTATAGATTCAGGAGGTTACTGTACTATAAAATTAAATTTGATGAGAACTGTTAAACATTCGGTGAGTACAAATTCAGTCTAAGAATAAAATAAATCTGAATGAAATAAAAATAGAATGAAAAAAGTATATTATTTGCTCAAAGTATGATTAAAGATTCATTCCTGTATAATTGCAAATACTACTATTTAAAGTGAAGATACATAATCTTAATATATGTATTTTTATATAGATGCAACCATACTATAAGCTTCAAAGTGTATCACCAAATCACATTTATCCAGTATTAGATTCCTTAAATCAACTTAGCTCCATTCCGTGGACAATTAATTCACCTGTACTCGATGTACTACTTGAGGTATCAATAACTTTTTGCTACTTGCGTTATTTTAATCAACAGTGAAGTACCAACGTGATTTATTTCATCAGGTATTTCAAAGTAACACAGCTATGAATATGAAGGTTTCACCATTCCCTTTTCCCTTTTGTTCACCATCAGATAAAATTAACAATCAGGATGATAAAATACAGTTATTTCATGCTAAGCGTAAACGAAGTGAAATGTACTCCATATGGTGCGATACTCTTTACAAACTATCTCTTGCTAATCATGTACGTATTCAGTAATTGAAAATAATATATATAATCAAATCTGTAACGTAGCTTTGACAGTTAGATTTATGAAGAATTTGTTCTTAGTTCTTGTCTCCAATATATCATTTTACATTATTTGCATTATTTTATATTATTTATTTCTATACCTATTACATTATACAGTTTCGGAACAGAACATTTTGGTTGCCGCACAATCTGGATTTTAGAGGCAGAGTATATCCAGTACCACCACATTTAACTCATCTTGGCTCTGATATGGCACGTTCACTTCTTTTATTTGCCAAAAAAAAACCTTTGGGTCCAGATGGACTAAATTGGCTAAAGCTTCATATAATCAATCTGACCGGTTTTATGAAAAAGGTGTCGGTTAACGAGCGGATTGATTATGCCAATAAAAATCTTGAAAAGATATTAGACAGTGCAGAAAGACCTTTAACGGTAAAAGATTTTTTGCTACACATTAAGTTAATTGCATTTCATGCATGACATTAAACAAAGAAACTTACTTTTTGATAATCTAGGGGAAAAAATGGTGGACAACATCAGATGAACCATGGCAAACTTTGGCAGCCTGTGTGGAATTAGCTGCTGCTCTCAAAACACCAAACCCTGAAGAATATGAAAGCGGATTTCCCATACATCAGGATGGGAGCTGTAATGGTCTTCAGCACTATGCTGCTCTTGGAAGAGATGACAAAGGTGCTAAAAGTGTTAACTTATATCCGTACTCCGAACCACAAGATGTATACACTGTTATTGCTGATAAGGTAGGCAGTATGTGAACACTACTGAAATTATAAAATTAGTACGAACCGTAAATTATATTTGTTCTACAGGTGGAAAATCTCAGAAAAATTGATGCTCAAAACAATGTCCATATAGCACAGGTATTAGAAGGGCATATAAGTAGAAAGGTAATAAAACAAACAGTGATGACTACAGTTTATGGTGTAACAAGATATGGAGCAAAAGCTCAGATAATGAGACAACTGAAAGGTGAATAGTCGTCTGACTAAGAACACAGAACTGTATTTGATATGATTAATTAACATATATTTCTTATACATTTAGATGTAGAAAAATTTCCTGCTGAGTATGTCTGGGAGGCAAGTTCATATCTAGTAGATAAAACATTTCACAGTTTGAGATCAATGTTTACAAGTGCAAAGGAAATTCAAGATTGGTTTACCAACTGTGCTCGAATAATCGCTACAGTATATGGTGAATGTGTGGAATGGGTGACGCCTATAGGTTTGCCCATCGTGCAGCCTTATTACAAATCTGTAAAGTATGCATCGGCACAAAACAAATATATGATTAATATTGATATAGACATATAATAAAAGTATTTTATATATTGAAATAAAACGTATTACTAATGAAATAATGCAAATACATTTAATAGGCAACTGGATATACATAAGCAGAGAAATGCTTTTGCACCTAATTTTATACACTCCCTAGATTCTACTCATATGATGTTAACCAGCATAAATTCTCAAAGAGCTGGGATATCTTTTGTATCTGTGCATGACTGTTTTTGGACTCATGCTTGTTCAGTAGCCACCATGAATGAGGTACATAGTTTTCAAAACACATTAATGTAATCAACTTAAACTATATTTTATTATATAAAATAATACTATCAATATCTTTTGCAGATATGTAGGGAACAATTTGTTGCCTTACATAATGAACCAATTCTTGAGAACTTATCTCAATTTTTCGTTCAAAGATATCTAAACAGGTAATAACAATACTCTATCACAAAGTAGTCATAAGATCATTAAATTATAAAACATTGCTGTACATTATAATGCATAATATGGGAATTGGTTTATCAAATTTAATGGCAAAAAATTTTAAATTACAGCACAGAACTATCGCCAAAAAAAGTAGCAGAAATAGAATTAATAGTTTCATTCTTAAGTAAAATACCAAAAAAAGGTGAATTTGACCTCAACAACGTTCTGTCATCTACTTATTTCTTCAGTTAAGATTCCATGAGTGATTGATGCATGGAATAATAAAAGTAAGTGTTATAATATAAAACTTTTATTTCCATTACGGGTGTATTATTCTAATACAGATCATAGTTACAATGTAAAACTTAAGTTTAAATATAATTGAAGCTGAACATAAATAATATTACAAGGAAAATAGTATCATTTTCAAAAAACGTTGACATGAATCAGAAATTTGATTTTTCTATAAAACGAAGTTATTAAAATGTACTTTTAATTTTTAAACTATTAAACTATTGTACTTTTATAATCTCTATTATAATTTAGAAATCATTTTATTATCCTATCTATAATATAAAAAAAATAGAAGTATTTCATTACTTATAGATACGGTTGCCATCCGCAATACAGGCGACACAGATTGGAAGGATCACGTGCTTGCTGTATAAGCCTTTCAACTTGTCCACTTATGCTTGATGCTAAACCTTCTTCCGTACCTTGCAGTTTTTGTTCTATTCTTAAAAGTGCCCTTTCCGCTGACTTATTCGTTACTGAGGAACGTATTAAAGTTATCTCTAATTCTATTTATAGATCAATTATGTTCTTAGCAAATAGAGTGTATGTAAAGAAATAATAAATATAATAGCGGATATATATAACTATATATAAAATCATTAATCATGCAATCTCGTACATTTTTTGATGCTTTAATCAAACGTAATGAATAGCTGATGTTAATTGTGGGAAAGAAAGGGATACGAATCAAATTAATTTAATTTTACCTTGATTATTCTCAGCATATCCTTTGGTATAACCACCCTGAATATTATGTGCCTTGGCAGGAGTTATAGTCCATGTAAAAAGAGGATCATAAAGAAGTACTTGAAGCAGCGTTATGATTATCTGTTTCTGATCCCGTAATACCATTAATGTTTCCTCGCAACATCGTCTCATAATACCTTCGACCCCTGCAACTCCCATTGCCACTTCAATATTTCTTGTTAATCGGAATGGTACTGTCTCAGGAATTGGTAGTACTTTTCCTTGTTCAAATGCTATACCTATTGAAAACATATTGACCCATAGGGAATAAGGGGTGTTACAGAAATTCATCTTATTAAGAGAAAATTGTTATTACCAAAATCAATATGAATTACTTCAGCAGTTTCCTGATCAATCAGAATATTATTCAGATGCCGATCACCCAAACCTAGAATGTATCCCACCATGGAAGTTGTTGCAATGCTGAAATTAAATATAAATATATAACTTTTAACACAAAAACAACAACACAAGAACACTTTCCGTGATCATTAACATCGCAATGAAGTAATATTATGCGACGTAATTAAGGACTTACCTGCGTGTGTATGCTAATCTTCGTTCAAACCACGTTTCGGGAGATGGATATTTTTCCATAAAAAAATGGTGAAAAGCCGGATGCATATTTGCACAACACTCCAGAAATACTTTTAACTTTATATCATTTGATGCTTTCGATACAGCCTATACACAAGGTTAGACATATGAAACTTTAAATACAGTATTGACAGGGATTGATTTCTTGCATATGGAATAACGATTAAAAAATCCATGGCGTGAAAATCATCTTACAGTTATTTTATCCTTGCAATATTGAGCATTACAATCGTTTGGATAGTATTTGCTGTGTATGCCAGAATTAAAGTCTGGCCCTATTATTGCCGTTATAATAGGAATTGTATTATTGCACCATTCCAATACACCAGATCTCTCAGTCAGCGGTACTACCTAGCAACAAACATTTAGTATGCATGGGCGGTAGTGTTAAATCTTATTTATGCTTCGTAAAATTACCTTGTACGTCCTAATATTTAACTTTCTTCGTTTAGTCTCTTTGCAAGTTTTTAGAAGTGTATTCATAACGGTGAACACCTGTTGCATTACAGCATCTTGTCGTAAATCATCTTTGCCCTGCAAGCATTGCATTGGCGATCATTTTCTTAGATATCACGAAATATATATTACCTAAGAATAATATCATGAATTGCATAATCGACATACCTTTACTAATTGATATCTGTAACTTCCGTCCGTTCCAATACAGGTGAGCTTTTTAGGAGCATTTATACCTCCAACAATTTGATAACTTGCCACGTATTTTGCAACACCTACTATATTGTCGTATATTGCAGACGGTCTTACGTTTATCGTTATCGTAGGCACAAGAACGTTTTCAAAGTTTCTAATCTTCAATATATTTTGTCCCTGAGGTATGGTACATGACTTGCCAACTAAGAAGGGTGAACAAATTTAACTCTTTATGTATGTATAGATGAGTATGGACTATGAATTAAGTATACATACATTTAGTTTTATTAGTACTCAGATAGGCCAACATTATTAAAGCGTGAGACAGTTTATCCATTTCTTGTATAACAGGATTAACTTTGGTTGTTGATAAGTATTTTAGCAGTTTTTTAGCACCAAGTACTCTTGGCTCGTCCTTGGTATTTACAACTTTCTTTTCTGTATCATACTCCTTATCTTCATGTAAATTCTTTAATGCCATTAAAACCGGCAATGTATGATGAGGATGCTCCAATGCGCATCGTTCCATAATTTTGTATATCTTTCCTGAGAATTCATCAGGATTGTGGCTCATGTGTGCTGCCAATTGTGGAATCAGTGGTATGAACTTGTAGGATGGTATGTTATCAAGACTATTCTGTAATAATGCATTAACTTCTTCGTGATACATGTTATCCAGCCACAGTGCTATTAGTCTAAATATCAGAAGATTGTAGTCCTCACTACCCTGTAATGTCATGAGATAATACCTGCAGAATATTACACACAACATTATGGAACTTTTTACGAAGTGGGTAAATATATTATATTGTACAAGAGTGTTAGGTAGTAAGAAACGCACTTCAATGCCAAAATTAAATAATTATTTTTTTCTTTCTTTATGTTTTCTAATTCAGCTATGTCATTCGAACTTTGCCGTTGCTTGAATATTGTCGCCCTCTTCAGATCAAAATCTTTCGAATTTGAATCTACATTGACCTCCGATAGGGAGTAATTAACGCACTCCTTTAAGCTTTCAAATTGCGGGGATTTCATGTAGGAACTAATCTGCTCAAACTGGGTATCCGCAAAGCGTGCCAATGCTACTTGTGTCTGATATCGATTCTTAATTATATTCGATTCTTCTTGTAAGCTATTCTTATTACTTATGTTTATGGATTCTTCATAATACTTTCTTATCACAGCCTACATGACATAAGATTTAAATATATTAATGTCATACTGTTATTGCATGATAAAAGTGTGAGTACTTTTCAATAAGATATACAGTAAGACCTTGTATATACCTGAGGATTTTCCGATTTAGTTTTCGCCATCCAATCGCCGTAAACCCGTAATGCTTTTACTCGTAAACTGAGGTCCAATGATTTCTTATTTATCAAATTGCGTAGAAGAAATCGTCCAATTTCCATATCATTTCTGATCCATGATAGTAAAGATTCTTGATATTGCAACTGATCTTTAATGTCTAATGGAAGTTTTTCTTGCTTTGCTAGAGCACCTGTAATTACACACACATTTGTCACGTTATAATTATCAAAACGATACAAAAATATTAAATACTAATGCAAGAAAACGTTTGTTACCCAGTGCACGTGAGGCAACCTGCGAATATCCCTGCTTTGCAGCCACTTTAGCAATTTCTAAGTATGTGTTAGCTAGTGTATGTTCAGTAATGGTATCACCGACAGAAGTATTTTTCATTTGATACATAACTGTACGTTGCGTTAAAATTGGTTCAATGTATTCGAATTCATTTGACTTTGTTATGTTATGCTGCTCCCATTTATCCAAAATTTCTTTATAATTTTCCTGGTTGGTCAAATTAAATTCTTCTATTTCGCGGAGCATTTGCAATTGCGTTAATTTTTCATAAACAGTTTTGCTGCATTCTAAAGATTATGTCATATTTACAAAATGCAGTAAACAATGAATGTATATGTTATATGTTAAATTATGAAATTTTTACCCAAACTAATGTTTTTTAGTGCCTTAATGATACTTGTACGTGCATTCTCAACAGCGATTTTTACGCCCATCTGATTCTTTTCACAGAAATTTTTTAATGCTTGATAATGATAGAAGTGATAATCTATTTCTGTTATTTCAGATCTAGCATCACTTTGATACTTTAAGCGTACTTCGTCATTTGTTTTACGCAAATTCCAATTGCTCAATCGCCATGCACATTCGTATTGAATGTTGTTATCTACTGTTGTGCTGTCTTTACTTAAAGTGGATACAAAATGACCAAGTAAATATTCCAGACCTGACTGATGTAAAGCATTCGCCATTTCTGTAACAAAAATTATTTTTATAATTAGTCATCATAATTTTATAGAGTGACTATCTTCCTTACCTCTTACTGCAGTGCTATTACCGCAGGAGAGCTCAATGTCTTGAGCGAGCATCACCCTGTCCCATTTGCGTGTGTGCTTATAATGCTGTATACGCGATGACGGATCCACTAGATATGATAAACCACAGCCATATATTGCATCCGGATCACCAATTTTCAGATAGGTGTCTCTAAGTATATTCTGTATCGTACTTCCCTGCACAGGATCACGTTCATAGACATAATCGATCTTCGATATGTTATAGAAATCATAACAGTCACTTAAAATCATTTCACAAGATAATTCTGCATAAAGCACTGCAGTAAAGAACGCAGAACAATACTGAGCAGCCTTTGCTATATACATATAATTCAGTATCAAAGAAGCATTATCTGTTATTTGTATTCTGATGTAATTCACAACATCCAGCATACAATGTACTATCTGATGATTGCACGTGGTTTTCTGTAATCGGTTATTCTTGTTCTTGGTACTTGCGAGGTTGAAATGATAATCAAAAAATTCATTAATGCAGTGGCTAACAATATTTGTCATTTTTTTGTCAATGTGAATTATAAGGAACATAATTCTTGGTAATATTATTTCACAGAAGTCTATACTCAATCTTGCTACTGGAATTAAACTTTTGAAGAAGGGTCCTTGAAAACAATTTATAATACTGCATGTAATTTCCGCGATCCATTGGGCATAAGTACCATTTGAATGTATAGTCCAAATACTATTATTTGCATCCATAATGGAATGGAAAATTGCCTCATCGATAACTATCTGCGTTGTTTGCGAATTTTTATCAACCACGAATGGTTTGATATAATCAATAAACATTGTTGGTTCTGGTTCTTCTAGCATAGTTTGTAATCGTTTTACATAATTTCTGTTTGTCAGCTTTTGCCCCCAAGCAGACGATAGTACAGTGTGCAATGCATTAGAACTGGCTTTGCGCAGTTCAATATTGTTATGAATCAAAAGATCTATCAGTTCTATGACTATCTTATATGACAGTATTTCAAACAGGTCGGATATTTCTTTAACATAACTTTTCCCCAAATACAAAACCATTGTTGTCAAATCAGCTGGTCCTAATTCACCCAAACATTTTGCAGCTTCCATGGAGATTTTGTCATTGGCTGACCCAGTGAGCTTCACAAGTCTGTATATTAATCGATGCAACATACTAAGCGCACAGTCTTCTGCAAAGCCACGTAATAATTCAAGCTTATCATACATATTTTGGAGTTCTCTTTTCCGTGCAGATAGTTGAAGTTTTAAATGAGATAGGTCCTCAACACTGTAGTCTATATTTTTGTCACTGGCTGCATCTAAAAAATGTTCTATCTCCTCCTTTAAGCTGTACTGTTTTTCAGTTTTATATTTGAGAGTATTATGTACTTCATATATATCTTGAAATACTGTGGTATTTGGGAATGAATTCAGACTACTTATTGCATCGTATAGTATGTCCTTCTTATCCACGATTAAAAAGTGGAGCACTTTTTGGGCAATTTGCATCTTTCCAGCTTCCACCATGGGTATCAAAGTCCTTACACAAAAGCTCAAGATTGCTTTTATTTCCTTGTCTCTCTTGGGTAGTATATTTCTTACGAAGATATTAAAAAATTTGCATGCTAACTCAGACAATATATCGTCATCAAGTTTAGTTAAGTGCAGTAACGTATAACTAATATCTCTTACAAGATACATAGATATGGCATCAAAGTGACTTTGGCATAACTCCTCCATCAACAATGTACAAAAATAAACGTATTGATGAAAAGCCTTTAACTTATGTTCTAAGAATGGCCCGTTATATATGCTAGCAGCTAAAGACAATAATATTTTTTGTAATGAATCAGCATGACTATTTACTAGGATGTACTGCAGAGATTTGTTTTGTGCAAAGAAATTTTTTTCCATGTATTTGAGAGACTTATCAATGACGCTCTTATTGCCATAAATTAAATCTGACTTTGGAAATAACGTTCGTACCTCTAAGATACTTTCAAGAAACTCTTCATCGTGCAATCTTTGAATAAATGCTATTATAGTTTCTACAAAATTTTCCTTGAGCAGTTTAGAAAATTTTTTTATGGAAATAAATTCATCTTGATTTCTTAATAAATTGTATAACAAGTTGTTTATCAACTTCACCGTGTCAGGATTGTTTTTATGATCGTCGCAAAGAGAGCACAACAAGGATGACAAAACTTCTGGAAATATCTCCTCAAAAACTTTGTTGAAATGCATGCCTCTGGCATTACATAGCTCAACAGCTTCTACGATCTTCAAATTTTGCACCTTTATTAATGTTAATGTGTTGATGTATTTTTCATAAAATTGCTCCTCAGATGTACAGTTCAAAAGATTCCATGGGAACATTTTCAAAGTATACCGGGAATTAAGCCAATGCGACAGCACGTACTTTAAATTATCTTCTATAAGACCTTCATCATTTGTTTGGTTCATAACTGCATTTAAAACCCTTTGAAGTATTTGTATATTTATCCGCTTGTCGACACTTATGTACAACATGCTCAACAAAGCGCGATTCTGTAGAGTTCCATTATTACAAATTATAGCTGCAAAAACTAGTAATGCACTAAATATTCTGGTTTCTTTCTCATCTGCTTTTTCAAACTCTTCTACTTTTCTATCAATCGTGAACATACTGATTATAGTTTGTTCCAACTTCTCGAAGAACATTTCTTTCCACTTAAGGTCCACATTTTCCATAGAGTAGAGTGTTTTTACACAATACAGAGCTTTAAAGCGTAATGCACAGATAGAGCTATTGAGGTAGATCGATATGATCTCAGCAAATGGCACTATTCTAGTGAAAGGCTTATCTTTACATAGGAGAGATGGATTTATCTGTAAGATATGTAACAGACATTTCATAAATTCCATGTGTACCAGTGAGCCGCAGTTTTTGCTATGCAGATAATTATGTATATGAGACACAATATTTATTATATCTTCAGAATCATTATAAGATTGTATGGCATATTTGAAACTGTATGGCAATATGTTTAATATATATCGAACAGCTTTTTCATCTTTGTAACATTTTTTGTACAATTTTGATACAAATTCAACTGGAATATCACTGTAGGCTTGAGATATCTCTCCTTTATTATAGTTTGCCAATGATTCCAGAACTATCATTGCCATTTTGAAGTCTACCATGCTGGTAACGTCGTACATATCGACTGTGAGGAGATGCTTTAAGAGAATAATTTGTACCTCAGATTTGCTCATCCCTATGTTCATGCAAGAGAACAATGTTAGAGCTTTGGTAGCTTGTATTCTAATAATACCTTCTTTGCAGAAAGAACAAGTGTTTCTCTTGATTTGCTGCCTATCTGAACGTCTACGTCTACCTTGAAAGGCACTGTAATCATTGTAATAATCACTATTCTCACAGAAATCAAGAGTATCGTTATCCTTGACATTCATTAAATCAAAAATGCTTTTTAACATGTCTGATGTTGAGCACGATATTATTACTTTTGCTGTATCGGCTGTATAGGAAGTACCATATAATATATTTAACGCTTTTGTGATGTTAAGAAGATAGCTGTATTTAGTCCTTGCTGGATCAATGTTTACTATTATATTCGAAGATATATTAAAGTATTCTCTCATAGTCTGCATCATTCCAGCTATCACTCCATCATCAGAATTCATATTTAATTGCTTCAACATTGATGCTAATCGACCTATGACCGTGATTTTTATTAATGGAATACATAGATCATCAATGGCACTAGTTTCCTGGACAACATTGGATAAATTCTTTAGAATATAATCCAGTAGATGTTGAATATATAAAGCATTTTTATTAGATTTTGCATCAGGCGTGGTATTTGCTTTTGTCTGTTTTCTGATTAAATTGGTTTTACACGACAATGGTAAGTAGCAATGTTCAATGTGTTGAAGCAAACTAAAATTGGTGTTGTCATGCATTTTAGCTTCTGAACAATCACACCATTCGTCTTTCTTTAGACTTGTATTTTCGATCTTGTATGTGCGATTTATTGTTTCCTTGAGCCATACATTTGATATAATGTTGATTAATATTAAACACAAACTATCAATTGGTACTTCGATTGCCATTTTATTCCAAGGAATATTTAAAATCCACTCTAAAAGGCATAACTTAATCGAGTCTGTTGGATAGGTATCTGTATTTATATTAAACATCGCTGCATCTTCTGGTAATGAAATATGTTCACAAAATAACATCAATGTGCGCAGACTCATAGGGGACCACTTAATTATCTTTGTAAGATATAGTCTAAGAAGTGTATTTGGATTTGTTATTTTGTTATTCACTATAAAGCATTGAACAAGTAAATGGCCTTTAATTTCACACTGATTCATGCTTAATGATCTGAAAATAGATTAGACAATTAACTTTCTAATATTTTGGGTAAAAATGTGCAAAGTTACCCAATAAACTATCTAATCCTACCTTAGTAATATATCCCATATTTTACACCACTGTAACCTTGTTTCTTCTGTATGTGTTAAGGATTTAGAGAATAAAGATTCATTGTCCATAAGAACCGCTGTTAGTTCGTACAAGTGACTCATGATTAATTCATTTTTGCAAGATTGCGTCAGAAGGTTTGTTATAATTCCCAAAATGGCTCCTAGATCCTGCAACTTTATACATTGTGGATATTTCTCAACCAATACTGTTAATATCTGTACAATGGGCCAAGCTTCCTCTGGGCTACTATCAATGATCATATCAATCAGAGATGTTGCTTTCAAACGTCTGCGCTTAGCAGGTTGGGAATAAGAAGATTCATTAAATAGTTCTGATTCTGATATACAAGCAGGATTATCAAACACTTGTTTCAAAACTAAAAATGAGAAGAAAGTTACATTACTAAAAACATACATTTACAACAAAGGGAAATATTAAAGGTGCAGATAATTTCATACATTACCTTCACTTGCAAGTTGAACAAACGTTCTTGGAAGTAAATCTGATTTACAGTCTCTCATAATCATAAAGTAAATGCTTTTGAGTATAGTATTCCATGTTGTCCAATCATGGGCATATGCACCATTCTCGATGGAACTTATTCCTTTAGGATGATGAATTTGTACCAAAAGTAATATAAGTTTATATTTGTCTATAGAGCCATTCAGACTAATAATGTGTGGTAAAATTTTTTCACTAAATTGACAAATAGCAATCCTACACTCAGTCCCAATTTGTATGAATATAGTGTAAGCAAGTTTAAAAGTAGATTCCAACAGTGCATCTTGATTTGCTTTTGCATCCAAAAATATAGTTTCTGAAATTGTATAAAATTGTAGCCGATGTTACGATTCATGTTATATATGTGTAGAATAATATTTTTCATTAAAGAGATGTTATACCTAGATGTGGTAGTAGTTTTTTAACATCCAAGATCAAATCTGTATGTAAACATCCATATTCTATGCTCATCTGAAGAGCCTCTAAAATACTTCGCTTATTAACGAGAGCTGATCCATTTTTATACAGTTTTACACATAATTTCACCAATTCTTTCCACTGATCCAAAAGTATGTCAATATGATAGGATCTATTCGGAAGTACATATGTTACTAATATAGCCAAGTAAGTTTCCTGGTAATGTTCGTATTGCTTTGTTTCCAAAACTTGAAAGATCAGTGGAATTAAGTCTGTACATTTTAATAATGGTTTTATACCAACAAATGCATGACGAACAGTGTTCAAAACAACAGCGCATGTAGCTTGTCTCTCAGCTACTGTTTTATTACAGTTATCCTTAACAGCTAATCTGTTGGCCTCCTTCAAAGAAAAATTATGAATAATACTGTGTTCAACCTTAGTTAACAAATACAAAATACAACTACAACTTACGTTCAATAATAGCTTATGCACGGTATGCATGATGTACGACCAATCAACAATATTCTGTTTATTTTTTTCTGAGTTTTCACAAATTTCCTTTACCGCCTCTTGATTTTCATATAGTTCTGATAATTCTGCGATGCATTTCTGGAAAGTGAGACAAATTGACGTTTAGGCACATTACGTTTCTAACTTTGCCCTTGTTCTATTACACTCATTCACAATTGTTTAATCATATCGATAATTGCATGCGATGAGATTGATTAAAAAATAGTTCTGTGCACGTACTCTGATTTTCAATATTTTGTTGCTATTCGCTTTTTCCATTATTTCACGTATTCTATCCGCGTATTTTGACATTTTTACAAGTGTTCGATATTACCCACAATTTGTAAATCGAAACCAGTCAAGGGGGTAGGATATAGAAATATGAGTCGACGTAGTACCGTTCGATCTTCCCTAACATCGATGTAGGCAGTAAGAAAATATGTAAAAATCATCAATGATCATTCTACTATCTACAGTCGCGTCAAACGTGAGGTTTAAACTGACACTTTGCTAGTGACAAATAGCAAACAGTTTGCTTGTGACGTAAATTTTGGACTTTGATTTCACCCTGCATTTTATCACTAGACGTTCGAATGCAGGATCCGGTTGAGATGCACCGAAGGAA
Source organism: Ampulex compressa (assembly GCA_038496175.1). Classification (NCBI taxonomy): domain Eukaryota; kingdom Metazoa; phylum Arthropoda; class Insecta; order Hymenoptera; family Ampulicidae; genus Ampulex; species Ampulex compressa. The sequence goes on from JBCFXI010000718.1 coordinate 28,303, forward strand.
AACCGATCAAATTTAAAAAATGCTTGCATTTTGGATGTTATGTATAATATTTAAGTGGGACATAGGCAACTAAATTTCTAATTCCGAATTTGTATTACTGATTTAAATTATTCCAATTATCTTGTAATCTTATACGTGAGTTACAATGAAATCGCCGAATCAACGAGTTGACACGCGAACCGATAAAGCATTGAGTGCATTACCTAAAATAATGCGTATATTAGATCATTGAATATATTATAGATTTAATAGTTAATAATGAAACTATGCAAAATTTCATACAAAAATAAGATTATAATATATTTATTTCAATAATGAATTAAGTAGCTTTTAAATTTAATGTTATTTCGTTTCCGAGGGGTGATAATTAATGATATACCTTTGAAAATCTTACTCGGTATATCAACAATTTAGGTCGTTCATCGATGCCAGCGGTTATCGATCCGGCATTGTGATACGCGATATTTATGAATGGAAAGTCTACGCAGTAAAAAAATATTCAACAATATGGTTCTATGTGGACTTTGTCGACGGTGTTCATTTCTTAGGATGAAAGCAGAGAGAGGCGCAAATAACGTCACATAAAATCATCTTTTGTAAACAGATTATGGTTCATAATCTGTAGTCGGGGGTCGTCTTACGAACAGCTTGGTAACATAATTCTTCCATCGCGAAAGTTCTAGAGGCACCGAGTGCCAATTGATGAAACAATCTATGCATTCCATCTACACGTGATGTAATTGAGCGGTTCACAGACCGGCCAACGATGATAATTCAAGCTGCAAATCATATTTCTACATTGTCTCACCATCATCTACATTGATCTTGATGTGGGACTGATTTGCATACACTTGCATACACAGGGGAAGAATACGGATGCACCCACAAAGAATGTTATTTTTTATACGTCGTGAGTGGTATTAACGTCGATGTATCAAGGATACATCGAATATCGAAAAAATGCGTCGATCAATGTAAATTTTTATCATACGTTTTAATGATAGACTTAGCACTCCGAGTACAAGGACGTAGAATTTAGATATAATAGTCCGAAATGAATTCTGAGTCATATAGCACGCAATATAGACGCCGCGATGGAAAAATCCAGAGGTACCGGATACCACTCAAATAGCGGCTTAACCGGGTTTATATTTTGCCTCTGACTCTGCAACCCTTTACGTGCACGCGATGTGTAATAATTCTCGGTATCTTTCGGTACGCTATGCTTAGCCGGGAAAAACGACCGGTAAGGTAGCATACATGCGCTCAAAGTTTGACGAAGGAAGCTTTACGATTAGATTAGTAAATGCTAAAATGACGGTAATTTGCACGATACCACTTTCGGCAGCATTTGCTATTTCACTGACAACGCTGGTTTCTGTCAATGGACTGACGGTGGATATGGTGAGTAGGATGCGACAAAACGCATTGGCTTTTCTAGAATAAAATATTACTAATCGAATAAAAATTATGTAAATTATTTTATATTGGTAAATTCAATGGTAAATTTTAGTGTAGGAATATGTGTGGACTTCCACTTCTTTGGTATATTCTAATTCTAACGAAAGGTATTAAATAGCAGATTAGTGCATAGCGGAAGTGACTTATGATCGTACCTGTACGTGTGCATGATATCGGTTTACATTATATCAGCCTATTCGATAAAATTTGCGCGATAACCACTTCCGCTTTCGGGATTGAAGGATAACGTTTGTTTGTAATTAATATATATGTGACTGCACATAGGTATTATATTATTATAGTTTAGAACATGTATCAGTCAATTGAACGAAATTCAAGAAGTAACTGAATATAATGGGTTTTGCTTGAACAGAAACGTTGAGTTGACGTGGATTAAAAAAAAGTGAATTTGTAACCAACGCAAACATTGACACGGTATTGGTTTATACATTATATCAACCAATTTGATAAAATTCGCGCTGTAACCAAATATAATAGGTTCGAGTTAAATAGGGAGGATGGGGGGTGGTGCGTCGTTTCTTTTAAAGCGCATGCTTGCGCTTCTATCCCACACTTACGTTTCAGCTACGGACTCGGCGTTTTGGATAATCCGTCATATAGCGCGTTTTAATTCAGTGGAAGTCAATCCGAAGTCTCTGTGTAGATCTTTTAAATTTAAAAACATCGTACTCCCGGTCCATCGATAATTCAGGGAAACCTTGGAACACGAACAGCCACGCTCCCTCATTTTCCGCTAGATAAGCTTACCGGAAAAAATATTACGTTATCGGTACGACGTTCATCGATCCGACAATTCTTCCGTCACCGTTCCAAAGAAAATTCTCGAGTACATTTTACTACTGCAAGTTAACGATATTAATTGGCTTGTAATTATTGAAAATGGCCCTGAAAGTTCAGGTTGATTCGCCGATGGTGTCATACTCGGAGAACTATATTGAGGCGCAATACGACTATTGCACCACCAAAGTTATAGAGGATGACAACGAAAGGTACACGGTAAGTAATATAAGATTGTTGTTTTATGTTTTAAAAGACCAAAGATATGAATAGTTATGAATGAAAGTTGAGGATGGAATAAAAGAAGATCCTTTTACGCGTTCTTTTAATGAAGATGTTAAATACATAATTCATAAATACTCGTTCATTTGCTCGAATCATTTTCAACCAATTCATAAGGACGGCACAAATGATTTTCATACCGTTTGTTATCTTATAACTTTCTTTCGTCGTAGGAGGATGTTATCTATGAGTTTGACAAATGTAACACGAATAAATATTGTGGTTTTTAAAAAATATATTTTTGGTATTCAATATGTGTAATATTATATGTAATATGTCCGGGATTATTGCATCTGTAAATGTTAAGATTTAAACATTTTTGCATAATATGTTATATAATCATATGATATAATATTATCAGGTAAAACCAGTATCAGACAAATTACTTATTAGAACACAACTAAATGTACCTAAGTTGGGGGTAATGCTAGTAGGATGGGGTGGAAATAATGGCACTACTATAACTGCAGCACTGATAGCGAATAAACTTAAGCTTACATGGGAAACAAAGCATGGATGTCAGAAAGCCAACTGGTATAGATACTTGTCATTAAATGATTACCCTAAAAATTATTTTCTTACACAGCTAATTTTAATCATATATTTTGTATAAATTTAAGGTATGGTTCTTTGATCCAAGCTTCCACCATCCGATTAGGAAAGGGCAGCAATGGGGATGTATATATTCCGATGTCTTGGATGCTTCCAATGGTAAATCCAGACGATATTGAAATTGATGGATGGGATATATCTAAAATGAATCTTGCAGATGCTATGCAGCGTGCAAAAGTATTAGATATCAATTTACAAAAACAACTTAAAGAACATATGGCACACATGAAACCCAAAAGAAGCATTTACTATCCTGATTTTATTGCATCTAACCAGGTAAACATTTATTGTTATCACAACACAACATATAACACAAAATATTTTTAGGATACTAAATATTAATATATCTGTCTACAGGGTAAACGTGCAGATAATTTAATTCCTGGAACAAAAATTGAACAATTAGATTGGATTCGAAGGGACATTGCAGAATTTAAGTCAGTCAAAAATTTAGACCAAGTTATTGTTCTGTGGACTGCTAACACTGAACGATTTTGTGAAATTATACCTGGTGTAAATGATACTTTTGAAAATCTGATAAAAGCCATAGAAGAAAATCACTCTGAGATCAGCCCAAGCACAATGTTTGCTGTAGCAGCAGCTTTAGAAGGAGTAAGGTCATTTTTAATGTACGATATAAGCAATACACTTTGATCGTCTAATTATATAAATGTACATTCTGTTTGCCCTTTTTCAGTGTACTTATATAAATGGTTCTCCACAAAATACTTTTGTGCCAGGTGTTATTCAATTAGCAGAAAAGCAGAACACGTTCATTAGCGGAGATGATTTCAAATCGGGACAAACAAAACTAAAATCTGTGTTGGTTGATTTTCTGGTTTCCGCTGGCATCAAACCAGTTTCTATTGTTAGTTACAATCATTTGGGAAATAATGATGGATACAACTTGTCAGCTCCACAACAATTTCGATCAAAGGAGGTATCTTTTAAGAATTCTTATTTCTTATGATAAATAAAACATAAAATATTAATGGAATTCATGCCTTTATACTCCTGCTTTGTAGATATCCAAGAGCAACGTAGTTGATGACATGGTGCAGTCAAATAAAATTTTATACAAACCTGAAGAAAAACCAGATCATTGTGTGGTTATCAAATATGTTCCATATGTTGGTGTGTATAATATTTGCTTACAAACCTGAATCAATCCTAATTTAATTATTGTTATTGAATAAATAAAATTTATTAGGTGACAGTAAACGAGCGATGGACGAATATACATCAGAAATTATGCTTGGTGGACACAATACAATTGTAGTACACAATACATGTGAAGATTCTTTACTCGCAAGTCCGATCATTCTCGATTTAGTGATTTTAGCAGAGCTTTGTTCGCGTATTACTTTTAAACTAGCAGAGGATAAAGATGGTGAATTCTCTGGGTTTAATAGTATACTTTCCATACTATCGTACTTGTGCAAGGCTCCGTTAACACCGCCGGGAGCACCAGTGGTAAATGCATTATCTCGACAACGAGCAGCAATTGAAAATATATTAAGGGCCTGTCTTGCATTACCACCTGAGAATAACATGCTTCTTGAACATAAAGTTAGCTTCGAAAAACACGCTTGGAATTAAAAACTCAAAGCATACTTGTCAAAATGGTAATGTGTTAGGACAGTATATCTGAATTTCAATCAAACAGTATTAGCTAAAAAGAAATTTGAATATAAATCTCTATTGCAAGCTGCCTTTTTTTCAATGCATCCAATCTATAAGTGTTCCTATAGCTGAAAGATACATATATATAAATATGTGTATTTGAACGTGGCTATTATATTTGACTAAGACGCAGTTAAGCTCAATTTATCACAAATGATTGATATTTAAATTTTATAGATGTTGATAAATTATAGTAGTCAGATTTACATGTTTATGCAAACATACTGTTTGGTATATAGCATTATCAAAATTATAATATGTAAATGACAGGGTACAAAAAATGTTATAGAATAAATTAGCAGCGATTATTTTTTTACAGCATACAAAGAAAATTGTGCATTTGAGGATAAACTGTATTGGTAATGATTAATCATAGAAATGTGCTCTCATGTACCATCGTGTGAAATATGTCAATTCTTATGTACATGAATGTGATATTTACTATATATTATTCTTTACACAAATTTTATAGTTCCTCGATAAAGACATTTCAAAATATAAGTTATATAGTAAGTATCGATCTCAAACCAAAAATTATTTTATATTTTTCAATAGAGGTAAATATTTTCACAAAATGAAAACGTGAAGCTGATATACCTACATATATCCTTACTGCCCTATTCTAGATACATATAATATTTTATCAATAAAAGTTAAAAATACTATAATACTTATTTTATTTACATTTATTCTGTTATCGAGTAATTTATGTAGAATAATTTTTTCCATATCTACAATTGTTAAGAGAAATTTTTAACATTAAGAATGATACACGTAGATCCTGGATTCATGATACAATTTTTATGAGATACGTTTATTTGATGAAGATATTGAGTATTACGAATGTTCATTTAATTTTTATCAGTAAAGAATTGTAGAACTTAATAGAAGCAAGTAATATGCTGCCCTGGTTGGATGGTGGAATCTTCCAGGCTTTAGTCACGAATATTGATGCTGAGTAGGCATTGTACATTAAAGCATATCACGTGATCCACACCGCACCGATTAATCAATTGCTTACCACCACATGGATTTGTATGACCACATGCTAAACGGAACGATCATATTTCACCGGTCTTTAAACTGCCCTTAATTTACCACAGTAATCTTTAAAAGTTTGGATGATAATACAAAAATGCAATTATACCTCGTAATATTAGAATATCAATTAAAATATACTTATAAGTCATACTGGATATGGATAAATGTCAGTCGAATAAACGAAGTAATCATACATATCGACAAATTTAAGTTGTGAAAAACGTTTTCTTAAAGGAAACTTTTTATATACATTTTGTTTCCAAACTTTCATGAGTACATTACTCACGATACATTTTTATATTTGCATAACATTTTTTTCGGTAAAATGTCAGTTTAACTATCGCGCAAAAAAATAACCGATACTGTGGAGGTGCATAATTTAAAAACGTTTATAAGCGAGGATAAAGCTATTGCGACATACGTCTGAAGTCAATGGTTAATCGTAGCTTTTGTTATCAAATTTTCAAAATATGTACTAAAAACTATATCAGAATATATTAGATGTAGTAAAAAGAAATCCATTATTTTTCCAATAGATGGCTTTACTATTCTGCATCTCGCGTTGTATAAGCGCGATCGGGTTACGCTGGATCGTGTTAGAAAAAAAAGATTTCGTACTAAAAAACTTCTCAGACACTTTTGTGATTGCTTGATGCAGGATTGTTTGAGCGCGCGTCAAAGATGAACATCAGTAAAAAGAAAATACGCCATATTTTACAGTTTTTCTTCGATAAAGGCTAAAACGCAAGCCAGGCGGTTGAAAATGTGAATAGTGTTTATGGTCCTGATACTATAACAGCCAATCACGCGCAATTTTGATTTCGCCGATTCCGATCCGGTAATTTTGATGTCAAATATGCACCACGCTGTGGAAGCCCAATTGTCGAAAATGTCGATGTAATAATGGAAATCGTCCAGTCCGACCGTCATATAAGCACTGTTTCGATTGTCGAGGAACTAAATATTGCACAATAAACTGTTTGAAACCACTTGAATAAAGCTGGATACAAAAAGAAGCTCAATATATGGGTGCTACAACAGTTAACGCAAAAGAATCTCATGGACCGAATTTTCATCTGCGAATCGCTACTAAATAGTAACAAAACCGACCCATATCTAAAGCAAATGGTGATTGGTGATGAAAAGTGGGTCACTTATAACATCAAGCGAAAACGATCGTGGTCGATTCGCGGTGAGCTGGCACAAACGGTGGCCAAGCCAGGATTGACGGCCAAGAAGATTTCGCTGTGTGTTTGGTGAAATTGGCAGGGAATCATCTACTATGAGCTGCTCCCTTACAGCCAAACTCTTAATGTGGACCTGTACTGTCTACAATTGAACTGTGTGAAGGAAGCAATCACCCAAGAGCTCTGGGAGCTTGGTTGGGAGGTTCTTTTGCATCCACCTCATATTCCAGACCTAGCACCAAGTGATTACTACTTGTTCCTGTCTATGGCGACTGATTTTGCTGCTGAAAAATTCGCCTTAAAAGAAGCTTGTGAAAATCAACTATGCCAGTTTTTTGCCAATAGGAACGAGGGTTTTTCTAAGAGAGGCTTGATGGAATTACCTTCAAATGGCAGCAAGTTATCGAATAAGACTGTGTATATTTGTCCCAAATCAGATTATTATAACTATGCTAAATAAAGCCTTCAATTTCATGCAAAAATAATGGATTTCTTTTTACTTTACTTTTACTGCACCTTTTACTTTTTACTACACTGATGTTTGAAAATGGTAGAACCTCAAAGTTTATTCATATAAAAGGTAAACACACTGGTGATTAAATACCAGTCACTGTACAATAATTAAAAATGAAAATTTGTTAGATGCATCAATGAAAGACAGTACCCTAATTGGAATAATAATATGTATTCTTCATTAAAGTGATTCATATAAGCAAATTAACAGTCTCAATTAATATATGATTACATATTTAAATACTTGACTTTCACATTCCTGAAGACGAAGCATTTTTTTATGGTTTTACCAGAAATAAAGTCTCGCAATATTTGATTTCACCCAACGCATGCTATACGCATTGGTGCACATTATAACTCATCCTATTGGTTATATCCGAAAAGTGCGCCAATTTATTTTTGGTAATAAAATCGATGTGTTTTGTATTAATGCATTCCAGTATGAAGATAATATTGTAGTTATATTTAGAGATTATCGTTTTCAGAATAAATTTCATATATTCTACATTATTAGTTTCAAATATGATTACGGCCATTGTAAGCGCAAACGACGACGTCACGTCATTTCAGGAGAAAGAAGTTAGGAACACCAAGGCCAAACGTGGCATCGGTCTTTTTCCGAAAGTGCGCGTAAATACATTCGTTCTGGATAAGCGATATTTCCTTTGCGTTATCCTTCGGAACAAACTTTTCGTAATACGTTTCTGGTACGCGTTTGAAAATATTCTATGGTTATTCGATGCTGGTCATGAATTCTGGAAATGTAGAATGCTCATAGTAGCTTGAAAATAATAAACGCCTCGGGCGCCATTGCCATGCGCCATCTAGATATCGTTGGGAAGAAGTTATGGTGGCCAGAGTTTGGAAAAATTTTTGAATAACGATATTACGCTTCGAGACAACGTGTACCACAAGGTGAAATTTATAAATTTGAAAATTGGTGCAACATCCAGTGATAAGCTTAAGATCACTTTAAGATGTAGGGAGACGTGCATCGACTGATTGAACAAACTTAACCTCTATCACGGATGAAAATGAATGCCTGCGTTTATAAAGAAGCAATATCGTCTTTGGCTTACAAGGGAAATGAAGCAATTTCTTTTATTTTCAATTCGAAGACCTCCAACGTTTTTAATTTTAACGGTGGAGATATAATCTTAAGAAACCTGCTGGTACTGACAATATTGAAGTAACAACAGTGGAACAATACGTTGAAAATATAACGTATACTACATTGAAGGCTTATAGCCCTAAGATATACTCTATAAAATATTGTACCTGAATTTACTAATGGCAAATAATGTATGTAACATCACTTTGTATATGATTGAAGTATATAAATGATATTGAAGGATATTGCTGCAAAATGCACAAGTGGCGCTATAAGCAACATTAGCGCTTTCTGTTTAATATTAAGGTAATGCACTCTCATCTCCTTATAATTTATTTCATTTAATATTTCTAAGTATTATGGTAGTAAAATATAAATATGCAAGATATCAGACTAATTTAATTATAGATTTTAAATTGTGATTGTTATATAACTATGACGCGTCGAGAAATAGCATTGATATAAACATTATTCCCCTTATTTATACGTATCTTAAGCTATCTTTACAAGAAATGTTTTTATAGGATCACAGATTTGTGATATCTTGTGCATCAGAATCATTCATGTACAATGAGGAAACTTTAAATATTGGCTTAAACATGCCGAACACTGAAAATAATAACCGAGATCATAATTACAGTGAAGTATCATTAGATAATCATCAATATGAAAATAATGACGTACATGATATACTTGATGATGGTCCTTGTACAATGGTCTCAAAACCAAACAGGATGTCTGTATCAAACAAAGAAACATTTGGGCAGATCAAGGACATAAATGAATTGAAAAAAATAACGCCGCGTGTAAAGTTGTTGGCACACGACGCCAATAGTCTGAATGAGCTAACAAAAATATCTTTGCACAATAAGACGTCTGCACAAAGCAAATTGTCAATTCTGGAACAAACAAAACAAGAATTGAAAAAGTATTGTCGCACTTGTGCTGGGTTAAAACTCCCACTTGTCGACATCTTTAGTGAGAAAGGTATTCAGATGAGACTAAGCCAACAAATAAAACATTTAGAGGAGATAAATCCATACGATAGTTTGTCAACTCAAATGTGTATGGACTGTATCTGTGATTTAAAGATGAGTTATAAATTTTTCATGCAGATCAAGAAGGCAGAAGTTAAGCTAAAATCTATTCATATTGCTTTGACTGATACTGTAACAAAGAAAATGGAAGTTACCAAATCGCAGTCTGTAAAGAATAGCCAAGAGCAAGAAAAGAAAGATGAGACAATTGTTGAGTGTAGTACAGGATCCACAACTACTAAAAACGATAAAAATGAAGAAATTACAGTACCAAAAATATCAGCAATTTTTTCATTAAACACTGGTGCAGAACCTGCTATTGTAAAAGAGACGGAAACTGTTGATCAAGATTTATGTGTTAAGGCAAATCCAGAAATTTTTGAAGAAGTTGCAACTCAACATCATAGTGACGATAATGAGTCTATAGAAGAATTTGATCCAGATGATCCTCCATTTCAACCTGATAGCTCTGATGCTGCAGAATCGGATGATGAAATAGATAGTATACAAATGCAAAATGTAAAAAGACGATACTCACAGAAAAAGGAGAATACGGGAAAGCAGCATAATCAGTCTATTTTTATTTGTGAAACACTAATGGATAAACCAATGCAGAGTACCGAAAACAATGATTTTAGCCAAACTGTATATAAATATGATATGGCGCTGAAAGCATATGTCAAGGTAGATGGAATGGAGACAAATAATTATTGTATGGAACAGATCATACCCAAAGGAGACATTGTTAGTAATAACGAACACGCTAAGGAATCTACAAAACAACCAAATATATTAAAGCGTAGGCTTCTGCAGCAATCAAAAAAGGATTCAACGGATGAAGCTGATGATAGTGGTGGTCAAAGGGACTTTAAAGTGCAAAAACTGGATGTACATAATCCTCTAAGTGTTAATAGTGGCGAGGAAGACGGAGTCATGTATGTAACAGTTAAAGGTTCAAAGCCAAATGAAATATTGTTAGTAAAAGTTAAGAAAATGGATAAACCATTGGAGAAGAAGGAAGATAAATGTTCGGGGAAGAAGACCTTTGATATAAAACCAGTTGATAAAATTTTGAAGCGATATGAGACGTTAACAACGAAAGAAAAAGATTTATTTCCTGAACGAATAAAGAAGCCAGATATAAGAGAACAGATAATAGAAGAGCAAATTGAGGAATACAAAAAAAAGAGGGAGAAGCTGTTAGGTGGACATGCAAATATTTCACTTCCGCTTAAAACAGAGGAAAGTCAGCCTCGCTATGCTAAGCGAAATGAAAGTCAGACTGGACAGAAATGTGTGACACCCAGTTCTGTTATAAAAAATGAACCTGAGATAGCTGATAATGACAGTAATTTAGATATGTCCAAAAATGAAGACAGTATTTCGGAATCTTTTGACGAAACAAAGGAAAAGATGAATAAAGAGAAAGTGTATGTAAATACTGAAGAATATCTGTCTCGTTTAGCAAAGCTTAAATTGAAATGGGAAGAAGCCAAGAAGAAAAAAGAAACTTTGCAAAAGGAATTAGACCAATCCTATACCGAGGGAAATATAGAAAAATTGGCTAGGATATTAGGAGAGAAAGAAAAGAATTTGCAGGATTTTCAGGAATACTTAAGGCAAAGAAAAATAGTAATTACAAGATTAAAAGATGAAGATATTATATCCCTTTACGAAGATAGGAACAATGCGACATTGAAAAAAAGCTTGCCAGATTTAATAGATGAAACGCCACCAGTGGATTACATACCAGAGGAGAACTACATGGAATGCGATTACTGCCCGGAGACATTTGCTTCTAAAGAAGTGCTTGAGGAACATTTGAAAATGCATGACTATAAGATCATGCACTTCTGTGAAGATTGCATGGAAGAGTTTCCCACTAACAAGGCAAAAAGAAATCATAACGTGGTTTGCATAAAAAAGTTATTATGTAAATATTGCGACATTATGTTAGATTCCAAGGGGAAGAAACGGCAGCATGAACAAAAACATTGCGATAGTATGTATGGGCAGCTGTGCGATGTTTGTGGTGAGAAGTTCAAGCATCAGGGTACATTGGACCAGCATGTGAAGACGCAACATATGAGTTGGGAAAAAATATATCAATGTCCTAAGTGTCCTAAGAAATTTGCATTTAAGCAGAAATTAAGTTTCCATTTAAAGTCTGTGCACACAACATTAAGAGCATATTTATGTGAAGATTGTGGCGCTGATTTTAAAAATCCTGCAAGCCTCAGGCATCATAGAATCCGTAAGCACCAACCAGTCGGTAATAAGCGAGAATGTCCTGTTTGTCATAAGCTAGTTCCATTCTATAGTCTTTCAAAGCATATGCACACTCACAAGGCATACACCATTCAGTGTCCACATTGTGATAAGATGTTCAAAAATAGTTCTACGCTGAAGCAACATGTAAGAATCCATGAGGACCAGCGACAATATCGTTGCGATACCTGTGGTGTAGGATTCAACAGAAGAGATGGTCTGAGACTGCATATGCGAGTTCATGAAAAAACGGACAGCAGAGGATTAAAGGAATGTTCATGCCAAGTATGTGGCGAGAAATTTCCAAACCACTCGACTCTTGTGATACACAGAAATCGGGTTCACAAAGATGGTAGACAATATACATGTCATATCTGTAATAGATCTATGATATCTACTAGATCTTTAGAATGGCATATGTCTCACATCCATAACGAATCTCTTCCTGGTATTGTAAAGGAGGACGTGGATGGTGCACCTGAGAAAAAGCGGGTGTCTTGTTATCATTGCAATAAAACATTCAAAACTGAAATGATTTTGCGAACACACATAAAAAATACACACATGGAAAAGGACCCGATGAAATGCTTAGACTGTGAGTTAACATTCACTTCTGAGGTCAGACTGAGGCATCATATGATGGTGACACACAATAGATTAGAAGGCACATTACCGTGCCCGCACTGTCCAAAAAGGTTTGTGAATCAACTTCGACTAAAGACTCATATGATATCCCATTCCGAAGAAAGGCCATACACCTGTGAAATATGTGGATTTAATTTAAAGACAAAGATACAACTGATCAAGCATCATCAAAATAGGCACAGCGATGAAAGGCCATTACAATGTAGATATTGTCCATGGAGGTGTAAGCAGGTCAGTGCCCTCGTGTGTCATGAAAGGACACATACAAATGAACGACCATATTCCTGCAGCGTATGCAGGCAACGTTTTAAATATTTAGGAGATAAGAATAAGCATGAAAGGAGGCATGAAAGTCTTGGGGGATCTGGATTTAAAAGGATAGTTCCTGGTAGAAACATTAAGCCTAAAATACAAGAAGATTCTTCCTGTTCTGAGCAAGAACAAGAGAGATTAAGTTCCCTAGACACACAGCTGACAGAGGGTCAATATGAAGAAAGGATAGGTCAGCATTATGACGAGAAATACAAAGACGAGCAAATCGTCAAGTTTGAGGAACAAGAGATTGCAGAAGAATATGAGCAAGTGTATGAACAGGTACTTATTGCCAAATATATAATACATTTATTTCATGAAATGCGCTATATCGAAACTGATAATGAGGTAACAATTGTTTGACATATTTTATAGGAATACGAAGAGACGTCTAGGGAAGCCTCCGACGCGGCAGAAGTGATAATGAATATGGAGGATACAACTGTTTACACTGAAGAAGTAACAGCGGATAATATTGAGTCCGCAGAAATAATGGCCGATGAGATGATGACGAATGAAATATTACAATCAGGTACAGTGGTTCACTTACAACAGCAGGATGATTCTGGAAAAATACAAGTGATACCTGTAATGCTGTCTTTACCCGACTTGTCCGATGCAAATACAGAGGTCAATTTAGCTACGGCGTCTATTATGTACAATAACTAAATTTAATATCTCATTGTACATTTACCTCATCCTCTGTAAAAATGTGGCATGTAAGTTTTTATTATGGAGATTAAAGCAAAAAGATACCCTCGACATAGGGTAAATAATGTAGAGGATAAATTACATTCCTGTAAATGTAAATCCAGGATATTCTCTAATGTGTGTCTCCATGGAGCATATTTAGAGTTAAACGGTATAGCACATGATGATCATGTATCCAAAGGTAAAAACATTCTTTTTGCTGGTATAAGCAGTCTTAGGAAATTACTTATGCTGTGAGTAACACCTGTCAAGGGTAAATTCAGGTTGTATAAAAAAGAAAATGATGATGTAATGTACTATATCTTCATAATGGCTTTTCAATATAAAATCTTTGTTTTATAGTAAATAATAAATAGGCATGTACGTAATGTCATATAAAGTATTTTGTACAAATCTGTATGGAGCGAACGAGTATTGTAATTGATAACACAATGGTAAAACTGTTAATGGAATTAATACTAATCACGATTTTCCCTTTTGTACATGAATTACGTTATTCGCATGTTTAACTAATTCACATCCTAAAGAACAATAAGTTATTTATGTTTGTACTGTAATACATAAATCATTTAAACGTTTTGGATATATGTTACATCTTATGAATTGCGATGGAAAAAATGTATAATACATTATTTTCCTTTGTCAAAAGATCAGGTATCAAATGCATTGGAAAAAATGTTTTTCTCGCTGCTCTTAGCCTATTTGTATATGCAAGGATACATAATCTACCCTTTAGCATTACACTTTCAATCGCTGGTTTATGGTATATATTTGAACTGAATGTTATATTACATCATTTTACATATTGCAAAACGTATGTGTAGAGTCCATTCTGAGCATCTTTCTTAGCTTTAAGTTATATTGTTCATACCATATAATATAAATCATTTACATTAAATCGATAGAATCTTTAACACGTTTCATATTCAAATTAAATTTATAATCAAGGAGCATGGTTTGCCTTGGTAAAATAAAATTGGATACCTTAGTCTCAAACTTTTTATCTTATTTTGTCATATTGTTTGCATTTTGTATCTGTACTTCATCTGTATTTTACTGTGGTAATAAAAGAATTTTAAGGACTATATACTTTTCTGTTCTTCCTCTTGTAAAACCTGTGGAACCAGTTTAAGGTACGTGTAAATATATATATTTACATATACTATGTACAAATGTGTTTAATGATCGAATAATGTATTATTTGGGGCAATTTGAGGCAGAGATAATTATAAAATACCCATTTGATAAATTATGTATATTCTTATAAAATATATAGAAAGTTCGATTCAGATTTTGTGTTTATATAAAATAAAATTGATTTACACGTGAATGAGCCATTTTAAATAAACACCAGCTTATCTAGTAAAAAGATAAGTACAGGAATTCCTGTGCTGTACAAGTGAGAAATATAATGTACAAATATACAATGTATAGTAACATTAAGATTAGATTTTATCTTCGATTTATAACATTTTGGTATATTATAATAGTGTAAAATGAAGCTAATTCGAATGAGCTAACTTCCTTAATTGCATCCAATAACCCCTATTGTTCTAATGATAAATAAAATCATTTCTCTAAATTTTGATAATACTGTGCAAGGACCTGCCATGCTTTATACCCCATAAATCCATCTGGTGGATTTTTACCTGCTTTTGCTAAACCTGTAATACAAATTCACGTTTAACAAAGATATATATGTATGTCTTGGACAAAGAGTAAATTACACAAAAAATGTGTAATAAAATATTAGTTTCATACCACGCATCTTTGTTCCAGATATAAATTCAAAGTCCTGCTTTCGTTCAGGATCAAAGAACGCCATTTTCTTGTGTTTCGTATCATATGCAGCAACTTTAAATGGAATAATTTCTAAACTTTGTAGTCCTCGTGCCATTGAAAGTACTTTAGCTCCATGAGTAGGGTCATAAAGGTTTCCATCTGGAGTCGCATTTTTATTGGGATGTGGCATACCAGCTGGATCTCTTCCAACAATATAGAAATTAGCGCCAGCATTCATTCTAGCTTTAGCATGCCATTGTACCTGAAAATAATGGTTGATAACAGATCTAATCACTTTTTATATGGTAAATAAGAGAACAATGAATAAGAAAATGTTACCTCGACCGGGCCAGCATACATCATCGGACTGGGAAAAATCGCTAACAATGTGGAATCATTATCTAAGATACCTTCATCAAGAACAGCTTTGTGTTGTAAAATTCTTGTATGCAATGGTACATCGTCATCTTTTGTCCAACCTCCTAAAGGATGTAATAATAATACAGGATTTTTAAACCCTCGTTCTTCTAACAATCGTTTTCTCGTGTCCTGCAAATAAAGTATTTAAATATCCAATTTTATTAATTGCGTATAACATACATACTTGCATCAGAAGAGCATGCCCATTATGAATTGGATTCCGCAGCTGAAATGCAAACACCGCATCTGCTTTCATCTTTTTGCATTTTGTTCTTATCTCATTTGGAGTAAGCCTGTATTTATCGAGTCCATCGTGCCACTTAATTCTTTCAAGAACTTCTATGTCACCTCCTACCAGCCAATCGCCAGAGTCATAAATCATTCTTACATAAGGATGACCTATGTTATTTGTTCCAAATTGCCATCCACATCTTTCTTCTTTTCTGTGGAAATAAAACTCCGGCTTTCTTAGTATCGCAAGGGGTTTATTCTTATGTTTTAACGTTACAGCTGATAACCCTTCCAAACGATTTTTATCAGCAGTAGTGATTGTAAGAACTATCGGAATGGACTGATTCACTTCCTTATCTCCGTCCAACAAACACCTCAAATGTTGAGTCTAAAAATATTTACCATATCCAAAGATTAATTTTATGTTTAAATTGCAATAGAATCTTGACGTACCTGTAAATACTCTTTCTCTCTCATAAATCCAGTAAGTGGCGCAGCCCAACCTTCTGCCAATACCTGCAGCCATTGTACTTCGACTTCCGTAATTTCTAAACTTTCAAGAACATTTGCTTCTGCTTTAGCATTAATCATTCGAGATTCAGGTACAAACAGTTCTCGTATCGGTGAAATCTTTTTTAGGAGCGATGGTATAATGCATTCATTTTCTAACAGCTCAATTACAGTTCTAGCTGACTCTTCTGGAGTGCAATTATCCGTTGTTACCACCAAATCAGGGTTGACTGGTCTTTCATATTTCTGATCAACTCCCGTGAAACCTTTGATCGTTCCTTGTCGTGCTTTTTTATATAATCCTTTCGTGTCTCTGGCTTCGCATACATTAAGAGGGGTGTCGATAAAGATTTCGAAAAATGGCAAATCAGAACGTTTGTGTATTTGCCGTGCCATTTGTCTATCTTCCTCAAATGGCGATACTAAACTACATAAACAAATTTGTCCACTATCGGCAAACAATTTAGCTACTTCTGCTACTCTTCTGATATTTTCCTTCCTGTCTTCCTTACTAAAACCAAGATTATAATTCAATCCACTTCTTATGTTATCTCCATCTAGCCCATATGCAGCAATGCCATGCTTAACCAAAAAGGCTTCAACTTGGAAAGCAATGGAAGTCTTTCCTGCGCCAGACAGTCCTGTCAACCATACTGTACAACCGCGAAAACCTCTTACACATCCTAGCGCCTGGCCACGCGTTGTTCTGGATACATGGTGGGCTTGCTCCAATACGTATGACTGAAAAAATCATCAACAAAAAGACGATATCAAATTTGAAGTACCATTTAACATATATATTTTATCGTACTTATAGTCTACAATTAACGAAACACCTTTTAAATTTTTTATGCACATTAATAGTTGCAAACTTATTCCACCAGCACCACATACATTTTACAACCATCACTATTATAGTATACTCATCAATACCACTAACACTATATATGATTTATGACTAGGGCATATCAGTTCAAGTTAAGCCCATTTGCAATTTATTTCCTGCCATTCCGAAGACTGTAACAGTCGCAATAACGTCAACGTTACCTTGAAAAACTCAATTACTCAAAATGACATGACATGAAAACAAAGGATTCGTAAAGTAACATTAACTAAATGACATACGTTCCCGTTTGCATGATCGCGGGTAAGGCATAATGCAATGTCACTGGGTTGATATCGTGCGCTCGACGACAGACGATCGGATTAGTGTTCTGCATCGTGGTCTCTGGCTCTACGTACCGTCATCGCTCTTTTATTTGGCGTTTCTATACTATCGCCCGACATAGCTGCAGCGTACCTCCCCTGCCTTCCGGTTTTCACGCGGGCGCGTGTTATATGTACGTGGCAATCGTCGGACCGTCGAATGAATTCAGGAGGAGCATAGAGCGTGGACGGACGTGTATCAAGCACTGTTGCTTAAAATTTACGTACGACGAGCGAAAAGTGCGCTCTTTATGTCATCGATCTACCTAACGATCCAAATTTACGTTCGAGGTAACGTCGTGTCGTCCGTATCAGCCTACGCCATGGACCCGCGGACGATGTCAGAGAGACACTGGCGCTTTGGCAGGTGACACGTCGCCGATCCGTGCCCTGTTCTTTAATGGCACAGTAGGTCGCGATTCCCCCGTTTATATGAAATCCGTTTACCCCCGGCGCGGGAGGCCGAGGAGCGGCTGCAGATAATGCCGTTGATAGCGCTGTGCTGTGCGTTCTAATTGAATTTTTTTCTCTTTTTCCACTGTAGGCTGAATAACCGACATAAGACGATAATGCATCTCTATGTCGGTTTAGTATAAATTATTACTGCATTTAATATTCGTCGATAGTCTTTGCGTAATTGATCATGATGATTATGTGCAATTATCCTACTCTACGTCAATAAGTAATGTATGCGGATTTGAGATGTAACCTAATCCGGCCTTTTCCCGTATATTTCGTTCTTTAACATTGATCACCGTGGTCGTGCAGTTTAAGTACAGCCGACTGTTTAAGGTAAGAGTCGACACAGTGGATCCTTGGTATTCGTGTCACGTGTGAAATTATTCGGAGGTGATTTATGGCATTTAAACTCGGATCTTCCGCGTGAAAGTTCGAAACGTTATCCACGCAACCACCACAGTACCGCGCGTAATGTGAGATCGCGGTATCGCGTCCGGCACATGTAGTAACGCGTATCGAATTGACGGAATATTATTGTCCAGCTGAAAGTACGCTGGTTTCATTCTCACCATTTTTTCGGCAGACTTCGGATTATCGTTAATATCTGTTATCCATTTAGTCAGAGGAACAAATTATAAAGAAGAAAGTTATCATATATTCATATTTTATATGTATAACTTTATTCCGTTAATGTGATACAAAAGAAATATATGCTTTCGGAAATATATAACGCTTAGTAGGATATATTATAAAAATCTTATAAAGACATCGATTAAAAATAAAAATGAAATATGATATAAATGGAACATATAATAGGAATACACGGATAGAGTGTATCCACTTATGTGATTATTCTGATCTTTGTAAGATATTATTAAAACTGTTTTATTCTAATTTCATGTCTTACTGGCTTCATGGTATCATCTGTTATACATTTAACATACATAAACTTTGTACTTCCATTATTAGGTATATAATATACTTCTTCTCCAATATTGAACAAACCTGTTGCTTTGTGTTCTATATCTACCGAATATAAGGGATTGTGGATAGATCCAAAAATATCATCAATGTGCCCTAAAAGATAGTTCCTAGTTTCAGAGCCTTGGGTATCAAAGCGTTCTAAAAATAGAGGACTGCCAAGGCATAGAAGCTTATCAGTAGATAATGGCTGTATGATCAGTCTGCTCAGAGATGTGATAATTTTGTCAATTTTACCAGCAGGATATACAATTTTCCGGTCATTAACCACGCTTTCTGTTTTTGATGCACATATGTTTAAGTTTTGAAAGTGCTCACAAGTCCTACAAATGTATAGTATCATTTACTTTTGTATACACTTAAAAGTACATCTAGTATTATGCATTCGTACAACATGCTCTCTGAAACATTTTCCTTGGATTATCTTACCGATCTATAAGCACTTCCTTTCCTTGGGCTAAAGGTAGTGTGTCCCCATGCATAATGGTATGTAATTTAGAAAGTGGGTCATGGCCCTCACTAATGTGAATTGTATTGCTCTTCCATGTTACTTCTTCGGGTATATTTGTTTTTTGAAAGTGTTCTTTCTCCATAATCTTATACATACTGTCACCTGTCATGCAGGTAGAGGCAAGTTCCATTGCAGATAATACAAATTTCACCAAAAAATAACCGGTTCGTTTATCGACATGGATTCGATGTGAATATCAAAATATTAAATTGCTCATGAAGTATGTGAGGTCGTATGTGTGACAAATGTCCGCTTGTCATGTACCTATAAAAAATGATACAAAAAGAGCGTTCACTGTTTTCGGGCATTGTTTTATATTTTAGAAAATAGAAATGTCCGTAAAAAAATGTATAAGACAGAAGAAGCGATAAATCTTATATTCAATTTATACATAATGACTTATAAATGTGAAGAAAGTGTAATCGATTCAATTAATTAAATGTTCTAGTGTCATAATACTAGGTTAACATAAACAAATTGAAAATATTTTGCGCCGCTGATAATTTGAATAATTTATATTAAAGATTGTTATTTATGTAAAAAATCTAGTTATTGGTAAATAATATACAATGTAATGACATATTGAAAAATACAATTTCATATATTTTTCTGTTTGCTTGATATTCTTATTCCACCCCACCGTTCCTAATTTTGTTCCTTCGTTTCAAATGTTACAGTTTTAAATAACGCTCAGCGTAAACGTTTATTACATAATTTTCATTTTACTATATCATTTCTGAACGCAAAATTTCGAAAGGTTCTAAAAACTTTTATGTGATAGATAGTTTCTGGTTATCTATTGGCTGTCCTGTCGTTTATGGTTCTGATACGAAACAGAAACATGCATTAGACATAACAATAATTTTGTTTCTTATTTAATGTTAATCGTTCTCAAATAATATAAAATGTTAAAATTGGCAAGTAAGAGATTATTCCAAGGTACTTATCAAAGTGTTAATTGTTTGAGAACTTTCACTAAAGAGGTTAATGTCTCATTGTAAGATTTTCCAAATGATCAATTTCTTTGTTGCTCAACAATCATGTTGCCTCTCAGTTTCAAGAAAAGGATTATCCAAAGCAGATCTATTCTGGGATTCAACCGACAGGAATAGTACATTTGGGAAATTACTTAGGCGCCATACAGAAATGGGTGTGCTTACAAGATTCAGGAGAGCAGGTGATTTGGAGTATCGCTGATCTGCATTCTATCACCGTTCCACAGGTAAAGCGGTACATAGTTAATCTTCCTTGTTGTGCCACAAGATTCTATTTCTTTCTTTTACATATGCATCCATAGAATCTGAATTTCAGGAGCCAAAGAAGCTACAGGAAAATATCTTGAATATGGTGGCAATGCTCATAGCGTGTGGTATAGATCCAAAAAGGAGTATATTATTTCAACAGTCTACAGTGCCAATGCACACAGAGTTATGTTGGATTCTTGGGTGTAATACTACTATGGCAAGGCTTGGGCACCTTCCACAATACAAAGAAAAAATTAAAACTGAAACAACTATTTCTTTAGGTTTATATATTTATCCTGTCTTGCAAGCAGCAGATATTTTATTATACAAGTAAGTATATTCATACTTAAAGGAATATTATCTTAATTAAGAAAAAGAGGCAGAATACGACATTACAAGTTATTCATTATAGAGCAACACATGTGCCAGTAGGCCAAGATCAAGTGCAACATATACAGCTGGCACAGAGCTTGGCTATGACGTTTAACAAAAAATATGGTGACACGTTCCCTGTACCGCAAGCCCTTATTAACGGTAATTAAATGCTTAATATTAAGATTAACCATCGTACAAAGTGACATACATCACATAGATCACAGAGGAAGTGGGTTTTCATAATAATAATATCGAACGAATTTTAGATGATCTCAGTCAGAGAATAAAATCTCTTCGTGATCCTTCAAAGAAGATGTCTAAGTCCAGTAAAAATAAAAAGGCAACATTGAATATTTTAGATAGCCCAGATATATTACTGATGAAAATAAAGAAAGCTGTTACTGATTTTACATCAGAAGTTACATATGATCCAGAAAAGCGTCCTGGCGTGGCTAATCTTATAATTATACATTCGCTTCTGACAAATAAAACACCTGCTGTGATATGTGCTGAATCTCAGGGGTTGGATACAGGAGAGTATGTATTATGTCTAGAACACCATGCATCATTTTTTTTAACTGTTGCTTATATTCACCTTTTTCATGACAGGTACAAATTAGTACTGGCAGATGTTGTAATAGAAAAATTAAAATCTATTCGAGAACGATATCTACAACTAATTAAAGAGCCAGCATATTTAGAAGAAACTTTGAAACAAGGTACTGATAGTGCAATGGAAATTGCAACAGACTGTTGGCATACTGTCAGGAACAAAGTAGGATTCAGTAATAACAAGTTGTGTCCTCATGTTAAAAACTATAAAAATGCAGCGCATAAGATATAATGTTTTGTGGCTTTTATTGTAAATTAAATATTAGCTTTACAAAATAAATATTTCCTAGTTTTAAAAATTTTGATTTATCAATCAACATAGTCAGTAAAAACAACGGAGTATTATCTCATGTCTATTACCAATTTACCACGTAAGTGACCTTGAGCTGCCCTCTCATAAGCTAGAGGTAAATCTTGGAATTGGTAAACTTTCTTCACTATAGGAATAATCTGCAAAAATATATATAAATGTGTTATATCTGTGATTCCAGAATGTCTATATGGTACATACCTTTTCACTTTCAACAAATGTCTGTAACATTTTAATTCCTGTCTGTGAAGGAGCAAAAAACCCCCATTTCACTAAACTTTTATTATCTAGCTTTGGGACATTATATTTAACAAGTTCTCCTATATTCCTCACAGTTCCAGCAATCAATCCATGCTCATCTATGTTCTTTACCAATGGTGAGTTTAACGTTATATAGTTAAAATGAGGATAGTTCTTCGCTTTTATTCGTTCTGGCCCTTGATTGCAGCAATCCAAGATTATATCGTATCTGTAAACAGTCTGATGCTTATCATAAAAGTTATAAATTATATATCACACCTAAATCTGTAACTCGCGTGTAACACAAAAAATGTATTCCATTACATCACAAATAGTCAAACTTCAATTATCTATTAATATGTTTACGCAATGCTCACATAAGAAATTTATAAATTACTATACATACGGTCCTTCAGATATTATCTTCGAATCACAATCATTCAGCTTATAATCTATGACGACATCAGCTCCCAATTTTTCTACCATATTTACTGCATCACTGTTGCATGTTGTTATTACCTTAACCGGATTAAATCAGTCATATTATACGAAATTTAGAAGACTCTGATTATATTGTGCCACATCAACATACATGCATATCCCAAGCTTTTAAAAGTTGTATCGCTAACGTTCCCACACCTCCTGAACCGCCTAACACCAAGATTCTTCTATTTCTCCTAGTTGATACTGCAGTCTTGTAACATAAGCCTCCAGTTATCCATAAAGCCGACCAGGCTGTTAGTCCAGCATATAAAATACTAGCTGCTTCTATGTACGATAAATTTGGAGGGCGAGGATTTACCTAGAGAACCCGTGATCTTGATTAATTAGCTCTAACAAATTCCATTTATGCTTAATATCAATATTAACAAACAGTGTAAAAATTATTCGTATTTACCAGACTGTTATTCACAATGACATAATTAGCATGACATCCTTGCTGCTCTAAGGGAACGACACCCCACACTTGATCACCTAGCTTTAATCTGTCTCCCACACTGTGTCCTTTCGAGGCTACCACTCCTGAAAAGTCTCTGCCAAGTGTTAGTGGTAGTTCAAACTCACTGTCTGTACCATCGGCCAAGTTTTTTGCCCTGCGCATTATATTCAGGACCGTGGAGGCGTATCCCTCTATTTAATCATAATCAATTGCAAAGAAAGGTGAGCGATTGGTAAAAAGTAATATGTATCCGCGAAAATCTTGTAAATGTTATGTACTTGTCATGGCAATGTCAATAGGATTAACGCTAGACGCCTCCACTTTGACTAAAACATCGGTCGGCTTGATGATTGCCGGTATGCGAACGCTCGCGAGCTTT
Source organism: Ampulex compressa (assembly GCA_038496175.1). Taxonomy (NCBI): domain Eukaryota; kingdom Metazoa; phylum Arthropoda; class Insecta; order Hymenoptera; family Ampulicidae; genus Ampulex; species Ampulex compressa. The sequence goes on from JBCFXI010000718.1 coordinate 52,164, forward strand.
AGGTCCTCCAGACCGCCATACGAGTGTACCTGCCATGCCTGCATTTTATCCTCGAAGCTTTCCTGCTGCTTGACTGACAACTCGGCGAACGAACGCATCTGCGATGTTCGATGAACCATCTTCCAATTCAGCACAGCCTTTTTCAGCATTTTCAATAACTAATTCTCGCCAGACTCCGAAAATTGTGAACCTCTTTCCTGCCGAGGTTATGTTGCGAAAAACTCGATTAATACACGAATTTGGCCTAATGCCGGCACGGATACCCGCGGCGCATTTTTTCGCGTGAGCATAAAGTCACAAAGAATACGTTTGAGCATCGAAACAAACAATTTTTAATAACCGTTGTGTTATCTCCCGTAACGGAGTAATTGGCAAAGCAAATTCTCCGTTTATGTTATCCAACTGGTGTCATATCAACGCTTGTGCGTTCAAATGTTTTTTCTTCCAAGCGGGAAACGAGGATAGAGGGTAAAATTATCTACAATCTATTCTTGATCTCTACGAATTATCTACAACCGCGTTATTCGGCAGAAATTGTTTTATATATTCGATGATAATCATTTTACAAATAATATCGAGTTTGATCTTATTAGAGATTGTGTTACCTAACATTTAATGAGTGTTCAGTGATTTATTTTTACTCGTGATATTGCGATGTAACTGGGATCGTGTATCCAAGAATGTAAGGGAAAGGGCGATTAATATAGGCTTTATAAAAATAAAAATAACCTGATAAAGAAGGAATATTACGTGTCTGCTTTCGTAGCTATGACCCCTGATATAAGGTATCGTATATTTCTCGAAAAAGAAGCTGAGCTGTTATCTTTTACGTGTAGGCAATGCTAAGTAGTTGACTCCTCACAATGGTCAGCCAGGATACTTCATGCTCCGAATGACAAAGTTGATTTTTATTCCTACATCGCTTATCCTCACATTTATATATGAATATCACTTAATCTAGGCGATTTTTTACAAGCATAAATAGACTATTTAAAAGGTTTTAGATAAATGGGAGAGTGACAAGAATTTTACTGCAAAATATTTATGATATAATACTTAGTCTATATAACTGCACAAATGCGCATATGTATATTTAAAATATATAATGAATAGGTTGCCCTTCTGCAATTTACCTGTGTACTCTAGGTAAACATATACTTTCTTTACATCAATATTTATTGGGATTTTATTAAAAGTTTACTATTTAGTATTTGGAAAAATATAATTATTTTTTTTTCGATACATCGATCACTTGCAACGTGCAAACGACATAGTGATTTGCTCAATCGTTCAAAGACGCGTACTGCTGCTGTAAGAAAGTGATTAACTCTTCGTTGAATTTTTCTTTTGGTGCGGTCGAAAGAGTAGTTCCGTTTCACCGACGAAAGGGTTCTAGCTGGTCGGGACGGACGTTGGCTTCATACTCGATCATCCCATGTTCATTTACCCTGGTCTCGTTCATACAATAAAATAGTTACTACAGTCAGGTAGTGAATATAAGTTTGAAGATGCACGAGAAAGACTCTACTTTGAATTCACCTTTGTATATTTTGCCACGAATACACCATGGAACCAGAATTTAGCTTAGTCATCTAAGACAAACTCAAAACGAATCTAAGTCATCTAAGACAATCTAAGAGGAACTGTCTCAGACATTTGTCTTTGACATCGAAAACTAAAATCAATAGATAGACTAATGCAAGTTTACAGGACACCCTGCAGAAATAGACAAAAGGAAGAGGAATGTAGATTTACTGCAATACACACACCGTAGATATTTTTCCTCGAAAAAATAAACCTTCATCGACTTTACGTTGACCGACCCCAAGGATCAGCTCGAATCAGATCGAAATAACTCTTCTGCAGCTTCTACACGACGATGCATCATCCGAGAGTCTTCCATCATTTTATCGCAATAACCAACCGATCATATGTATCTTGCATACTCTCTCTCTCTTTCTCTCTCTTACCCTCTCTCTCTCTCTCTCTCTCTCGCCATTCTTTTCAAACGTACATACAAATATATCCAAATACGCCTGGTACAGCGTCCATCGGTCCTACGATCGACCATCAACCTCTCCGGGGAATTGAAGGAACCGAATCGTTCGGATAATTTTCCTCAAAACGCCTTTGTTACCGGCCCGGAGGTGAGTAACTCGCGCGAGGGGAAAGAGCCGGCGGATAGAAGCGAGAGGCGTCTTCCTCGCGGTAGGAGGTAGCCAGGCTGAGCGCAGGTCCGATATCGATCGCCGATCACTATGGTTACGGCTCGGCATAGAGGCGCGATGACGAGGACGATGACGGCGACGAGGACCACGAGAGCGGCGGCGACCATTTGCATCGCGGTAAGTCCACCGGGAGAGCCGTTCTCTGGTTTCGTCGGCGTACGGCCGTGGCGGATAGAGGCGGGATTCGGCTGTGGCCAAAGGGCAAGCGAGGATCGAGCGCGCTCAGAGAGACAGAGGGAGGAAGAGCGATAGAGAGGAGATAGAGGGAAGAAGAGAGAAATGGCCGGCGGAGCGGCGTCGTAACGGAAGCGTATACGCCGTGTCGCCCGCGTGCCGGCTCGCTCTCTCGCTCCGGAGGAGAGAGCACAGAGGGGAGAGAAGTGCAGCGAAGAAAAACGGGCGAGAGAGGGGGAGGGTGGGCCGGAGGGTGGGAGGGGAAGGACCGTTGTTGGGGAAGGGAGGAGCCAGGGAGCGAAGGGGAGAGAGGGAGACAGCGATAGAGGGATAGGGAGAGGAGAGGAGAGGAGAGGAGAGGAGAGAAGAGAAGAGAAGAGAAGAGAAGGTGAGGCAGCGTGAACGCATTCTGGGGTGCCTAGAGCGAGAGGGGGCGCATCGGGGGCGCAGCAAGAGAGGATATTGACATTTTCGGCCGAGGGGTGCGCATTCGTGGAAGAAGGGGAGGCAGGCGACGGGGCAGTCGCCTCTTTACCCGATCCTGCAGTATCCATGGCTACGTCGTCCGCGAGGATTTCGCGCGAAATACCGGATATTCCGCGCGTGTGATCACGGTGAAGGTACTGCCCAGTTAACGGCCGTGCGGCTGGCCGCGCCTATACGGCGTGTCTCTTAACGTGGATCATCATCGTTTGCGTCTCGACGGTGGGTCATTCGGTGAATCATTCACGGGTTAGGGAAAGGGTGGATACCGTTATCCCGCCCCTTTGCTACGGTCACAGCAGTCACCCTTCCTTCCCTACGTTCTTCCCTACCCCTCCATGACAGCCGTTCCCTGCCTCTCGCTCTCTCGTTGCCCTGGCCACCGACCGTCTCTCTCCTTCTTTCGAGTTTCCTTCCGATCGTGTTATCGTGAACCGACGGTCCGGGTGGTATCGCGACTCGAGCATCGTCGTGACGAGCTTGCCAGCCGGACGAGGACGTCGTCGACGGTGAGTTGTCACTTGTCTACGACCTCGAGGATAGGGTGGACGGGTGGCTGGCAAGAGGGGAAGAGAAACGGGAGACGGACGGACGATTCGAGAGCAAGGGAGGAGAGAAAGATTCGCGAGAAAGAGGGTGCGCGTAAGGAGGGCGGGAAAGAGGAGAGAGGATCGAGGAGCTGGGCGAAAAAAAAACGATAAATGCGAAGTGTCCTCCCATTCCCAACCCCCTCCTCCCCCTCTGCCGCCCCTCCGGCGGAGAAGGAGATATACGTCTTGCTCGATACGGCGCGTTTCAGCCGGGGCGTTGATCGGGTGCCGATGCAGCGGGTGGTGGTGCATCCTGCCTGGCGCAGTGTTTACTCGAGCGTCGGGGTAAAGTGTCCGGGACTAGGCGGTGTCGCCTTTGCCACTTTCGTGAATACGCAACGGGATGATCCGCGTGATCGGTTACGAAACTGTTACGCGATAATCCCGCCGGAATGCCAACCGTGAGTCCCGAATTTTGAGCCCTGCTCGGGAGTGCCGACGAGTTTCCCTTTTTCCTCTACGAAAGAGAGAGAGAGAGAGAGAGAGAGAGAAAAAGAGAAAGAGAAGGAGAGCGAGTAGACGTTGAGTACACGAAAGAACAGTGAATATTCTTCTCCCTATTCACGGGCATCCGGATTCATGGGCAAGATCGTCCACCAGTTTTCGATATCGTGACCGAGCGAGCGCAATTACGCCCGAATCTCGGACGATTTCGGTCCGCCTACTCGGTGTTACGTCGGTGGATAAACAAGAGGGGATTTTTCTCCCCGAACGGCCGCCCGTGCACCCGCCATTCATGTTTAGACACGAACCTCGAGTAACCGCATCACGGTCGAAATCAATATAGTGTTTAGAAAGCTCTTTTCACCCACGCCTACGCTACCCGGGCGCCCGCCTCGCTCTCCTACGGCCGATCAGAGCCCGAAACTGGCCGAGGCTTTCTGCCAGTTTTTGCGCAACGTCTATCTCTACACCCTCTCACGCGTACGGTTTGTGAGATTCTTCCAAAAATGACCTCGACGCCCTATCACTCTTTAATGTTCCATTAAAGTACGCGAATGTTTCTCATGCCTCGATATCGGCCTCGACATTCCTCGACCCTGCGAGAAGATCAGCCACAAAGGCCTCGTCCCTAATTCGACGCGATTTGCTGCCTTTTGATCGAACCCTCCGTGATTTCCTACGAATCGATAAGACATCCAAGCTCTTCTCTCTCTCTCTCTCCCTCTCTCTCTCTCATCTGCCTCACCAAAGATACCCGGGTTTCGGTAGCTCGGCACACACGGTCGCATTATATCCCCCGAAAAAGCCGGCAGAGCGGTTCAGTAACCCTCTCGCGACGCCACCCCTTTATATTGCACGCTACACGTCCACGCAAGGCGGAGTTTTGTTGACCTCGCTCTGTGTTTGCACCTGTGCGCGGACAGGCAGGGCGCGATCCGGGGCAGGGGCACGCAAGGGCCAAGGAAAATCCGTCGGGCGCGATTATCGGGTAGCGCCCGCTGTTCTCTCCTCCCTCCTCCTCCTCCTCCTCCTCCTCCCCCGCCCTCGCCCCCACCCACCATTACGCCACGGCCTACAGTAGTCAGGGCCGTCGCACGGTCGGACGTACTTCCTTCCCGACTCCACCATCGTCCAGCTCTCCTTTCCGTGCCGCCTCTCCAGCCTCGACCGTGCAAGTGCAACGGTCGCGAGCCGGTTAAAAATGGAACGAGAAAGATCCATCCTCGACTGCCCATCGGTCAATATCACCGGCAACGTTCGGGAGCGTTCTCGTTGCTGATCCTCGAGGGGATCTGCCTTTCCCTCCACGGGGATCGTTACGGTTCGAACCTTGACTCGGTCCTCGCACACCCCGCATTCGTCCACCTAGAGCGTAAAGGAGGCGGGCCTTGGGAGAACGATCTCGTCCTCGTCGTCACGGTCGTCGTGCCTACGTCTCGAAGGGGGTGCCAGCGATTGGGCCTGGTTTCAGACCGAAAGCAAACACCGTTGTGAGATCGTTGGAGGAAGTTGGTCAGATTGGGAGGGAGGGAGGGGGGAGGGAAAGGGGTGCGTCGCTCGTGTGTTCGTTATATCGCAACATAGCGTAAACCGCGCCTCGTAACTCCGATAAGGCGCGGCACGAGCACACGAGTGAGGTGTAACGATTTTGAGGTCGGGTGTGAAAGTTCAAATGATTGCCGTGCGAGCTTAGCCGTTGATCGGGCTAATGATATTATCTTAATTAGGTTAGATCATTTGTCAATCGTGATATAAGGCGGATAGGCTGATTTGCCTTATTCTTCTTCCTAAATCGTTCTCCGTGGATCGAGTCGCTCCTGTGGCATCGGTGCAAGACTGGAAATAACGTTACGGTTGTTTCGAATCTCCCTTAAAAATAATAATAACGCGTGTGTTTGCACATTTGAGAGAAGTTTATAATCCTTCGTGAATCTAAAGCGTTTAAAAGTGATTTTGCGCCTAAACTATGAAAACTCGTGCTTGATACATTCAAAAAGTATTATCGTATTTCTTTAGGTTCTCATATGTGATTTTCTGAGATCATAAATACACTACCGCATATCCCCGCGTAAAGTTACTTGAACGGCGCGAGCGATTAATGCCGTACCATCGCATTGTTTTCAAGATAAACGCGGTTCACCATCGATATCGTTCTATCAAACGTAATTAGCGAGATCGACGAACGTTCCAACCATAGCGATCTCCGTACTCGCAACACCACCTCCCCGATCGCAAACTATCTCACGCTCGTTCCACCACGCATATCATCTAATCGTCCAATTGTGTTTACAGCGATCATGCCAGGGAAAAGCTGATGATCTTGAACCTCTGTAATGATGTGACAATAAAGATTCCTCCTTATACACTCTGATATCTCGGGGAATCGTCCCTGTTACACAGTGCTTCCCACGTACAAGTCGAATAAATAAATAGAGTCTATCCACCAGCGAGGTGAAGGCGGCGGTGTCTAAAAATCGGTGCCAAACGTCGACCGGACGAGCCAAGTAATACTCCGTAGAGCCGAATCCGAGAGAGGGATCGAAGAATTGGGCGGATATAGAGGCGTGGACGCGGATAACAGAGCCGAGAGGACACGACGAGGCGTGCATCGAAGGAGTGAAGGAATACGGTATAATCGAGTGGAGGCCAAAGGGGTGGAGGAGGAGGAGGCGGAGGGGGAGGAGGAACCGCGGGTTCTGGATAAGAGAAGAGGCAATAGAATGGGCAACAAGCTGTCTTGCAGTTGCGCTCCAATTATCAGAAAGGCGTATCGCGACGAGGATTCCCCATGGCAGGCAGGGGCGAGGAGCGTAATGGACGGCGGCACACGACGTAGGGGTGATACTGGCCACTTGCTCAGGTGCGGAAGCTTAAGAGAGAGGAAGAGGTGCGCATACCATACCATTCAACCATAAACCACTCCATTCGACCATGTTATTAATCTCTACTTTCGGAGACCACCGCTGAACACCTTTACTGAATGCATTCTACTCTCTCTCTCTCTCTCTCTCCCTCTCTATGTCCCTCTCTGTCTCCCCTCGTTTCGCTTTTATACTCTGTTCCTTCACGCTTTCTCTCTCCTTCCTCCCCTCTCGCCTCGTCTCTTTCCCCGCCTTTCTCTCTGCCTCTCCCTTTCTTTCTCTCTATCTTTCTCTCATGGTACAGACACACACGATGACACGCGCGAACGCATTCGAGCATACGCGCACACTTTCCTCCATACAATTACTCGTGTTTTCCTTTTTTTCTTTTTTAGACATTACCGTCTGGTTTATCTCTCCCTTTTAACGTCTTCCCGCTTTCTTTCTACCCGCTTTTGACGCTTTGCGGATATGTAGTAGGACGTGACCATATCTGAAAACTATACAATTGTCCGCTGAAAATTGCTACTATGGGCGCTTGTTATTATATTTGACGACGTAATGTGAGTTTTAGTCCATTCATCGCAGGAAAATCGGGCATATTTTTAGTATAATTTGTAAGAACCTTGTCGGGATCAAATTCTCGTTTCTGTTTAGTAAGCGACAGCGGTTTCAAAAGTTGCCTATCCTCAAAGTGACAGGAACGTGGTATAACGCGTTTTGTCCTTACCAATTTTCAAAATCCTCCTCTACGTATATTACTTACTTTCTGGCAACATAACACTAAATGGCTCCTCTTCCATTATGTATGTTTAATGAATTTGTAGATCATTTATTGCAAGCTTGCTTACTGGTGCGTTTTCTTTTAATAGACTCTGTTGGAATCTGTTTTGCATGTTAGCCGGTAGCTTGCAAAAATAGAATTTAAAAGCACTTATTCCGTACACCGTTATCAATCTATTTTTATAATTTACGCTTTTATGAAATAAAATTAATTCAAAATGATCTTGAGATTGCTCGCTAGTCTAGCAGCATACTGCTGGTACTGCTTGATTATAAGTTTTTTTAAGTACATCAGCGGCAAGATTATTTTCCTTTTACTTCACTAGCGTAGATCGTGACTGTTCGTTTTTCATCGAGTCACGGTCAAATATGTAGATACTTTGACGCATAACATTACATCAATATTATTCCACACTGTATCGTAACAACCCGTTCCCTCTCATTTTCTTGCTATCCGTAGTAATTGCCATATTTTTCTCCATTTACGTAGAAAAAAGTATAGACTTGCATTGTCTTACATGTTAGTAGAAATGCATTTATCTTGACGTGTATATAAAATCCAGTTTATCCTATACCAATTTCCTTTGATAAATGATATGGCGTCAATAATTCATTGGTATACGTTAAACTCGAAATCGGTAACTGCTTATGTTCGAATTAGCGATTATGCGCTGTTGGTCTCGATAAAAAAAAAAAAAAAAATGTTCAACACGGAGCAACGTGTAGTCTTGATTTTAATAGGAATTTCCGAGCTTCAAAGTCGGTCGAATTTCTTTCTTAAAGCTTCACAATAATCATAAGGATCTCGCATCAGGTTTGTCCAGGCGCACAATATAATTACAAGAGTTTTTAGGCTCTGGGCCGAAGTTTTTCATGTGAGCGCCAGCGGGTCGGGGACTGTGAAATGGCAGCAGGTCTCGGAGGATTTAGTTCCTGTAAACATCACCTGCATTCAAGATTCGCCCGAATGCGTCTTCCATATCACAGCGTATAACAGCCAAGTCGATAAGATTTTAGACGTACGATTGGTCCAACCAGGTAAGTCTCGGTTATCCATCTAACGGCTAAATCGTATATCGTTCGAAATATTCGTAGCAGCATACATAATATCGCAGCTCCGCGGTCTGATCATAGTAAGGTTTGTTCCCCTTTGTGTTAAAGGGACGCGCATCGGCCTGGCGTCGGAGTGTTTCGTTTACTGGAAGGACACGATGACAAACGACACGTGGGGACTGAATTTTACATCCCCGATAGATGCTAAGCAATTTAGAGAATGTTGCGTAAGTTTACTACATTATTACGCTCGTTAAGCTTATAACACTTTTCTTTAACGCTTCTCTTTAACCGCTAATCCCAGAAGAACTTGGGGGTATAAGTTAAGAATGTGCGCACCCGTAAATCGGATATGATCAAGAAAAAATTGCACGAATCATTTCGAGATTTGAGTCAATTTACAGTCATTAGACAATTTTCTATACAGTCACCGTCGTTCAAGATTTCAAGGAAAGCGTCCTCTTCTTACTCGTTGAAGCTCGAACCGCCAAACAAGCAGAAGATCAAAATGAGGCGGAAGCCCGTGTCTACGCCGGCCTCGCCTAGCAGATCTAGAGAACCACAGTGCACGTGTATGACCCCAGAACAATATGCCAGAGTGCGAAATCAAGATAACAGATATAAAGCAACTTCCGGTACGATATCACAAGTGCCCGTATTACGGCCCTTTTACGAGCTATTCACCTCGACGCAGAATTCTCATATTTCTCGTATCTCCCGTTTGACCCTCCTTGGATCGCATTTGCGACTCGTCAGCTGTTTTTCTTTTTTTATCCGAGGGTGCACAAATTTCGCTGGACGATCGATATTCTTATTCCCTTTTTTTTTTTTTTAATATCACGTTAGGCTTACACGAAGAGCACCGTGGTAAACTTTATTAAAGGTGGAGGAAAACAGCGCATTGACGAAACAAAGACACGAGGATAGCGTTGATTGATTATTCTGAGGCTAATGTTAATGATTAGGGCGAGTGGTATTAAAGTTTAATTATGCGTTCACGCAGGCTCTTCCACGCTTCCACGAACCATGGCGCGATCCACCGAGATGGAAATGACACCGGGTCGCGATAAGATCACCACGGCCACGTCCAGCGCCTCGCTTTACGACAATGTCAACAATGCAAACGCAACACCAGGTAAAACACCAAAAGCCGGCGAGTCAACGAAATCTAAGGAGAAACAGAACGAAACGTGTCAGACAACGCCAAAGACTGCTAACATCGGTATAGGAACGGTCACCATAGGATCACAGGTGAGCTCATTATTTTTAGAATTCGTGTACACATTCCTCGGCCCCGATAAAGGTGTCGGGCAGAACAAAATGGCAAAAGAGGCTTCCGACATCAACCTACGCCGTTATTCAACGCTGCGTTTACACTCTCCTTAATAATCGTGTATATTAGAGAATTGAGAAACTTTAGGAAATTCTTCTTAAGATTTTTACGAGGAAATTCAATCTGGAAGATAACGATAAGATATGTTGCTGTAGACCACAATTGTCTTGGATTATACGATCGATAACGATACTCCTTATCGGTCAGATCGAGATTTAATTTTGCACGATATGCAATATTAATGATCAATAAATCGAAATATTAATCATTGTAATATCGCTTTCAGATCGACAGCCCGGAAGAGAAGGGTTCAACAGTCTCGCCGAAAAAGTTCCAAAAACAAAGCCAAGATACGTCTACTCAGCAGAACGGCACTGAATTGCTCAAATCCGAGGGTACCCAGGCTGGCGGTACACTGCAGAATAAATCCTTGCGCAAGGAGCAGTTGCACCATACAAAATCTGCCGATTACACGGAGCTCGAGATGCAAAACGGCAACATATTCAACATAGTGAATAACAATCACACCGGGCGCAAGTCGAAGAGCAAGAGCACCGACGACATGAGGATCGACAATGCACAAAACGGCGGCATCAGCCTAGACTCCAACACCCTGAAACGCATGCTGAAACCAATGTCGAGCATCGACAGTCCCGTTACGTCGCCGGAAATGACCAGGAAGAGGCACAACCACCACAGTTACCATTACCATCCGAGCAATAATAATCAGAAGTACGTCATGCAGGAGGCGGAGAACGAAAATTACTCGCATCCATACCGTGCTCAATACAACAACAAGTTCCAGAGCTCCAGAAGCGTGCACGACATGGGACGCCAATACCCTGGTAAACACGATTTTGATGACCGCAATGCTTCGCCTTTTATCGGCACCTCTAAATCTCACTTTTTAGATCAAACTTTTTAACATAGGCTTCCATGATTAATATAGTCTTGTTGTTGCACTTGCGTTTATGCCACACCGTGTCCACATATATCCGGTAAGGAGCCGAACTCGCTCGCTCGGATCATCACTCTTGTTTCGTAAGAAGACAGCGTTCTGACGAAAATTATATCATATGGAGGGGTTGGTATTGTTGCCTGATTTTTAATTAGACTGACTTATCGAGTTGCACTAAACGTTCGATGAGCCATTGTCATGTTTGTCGGAGTGTGACCCCCTCGTGGATTACCTTTGGAACCCGTCCCCCCAGGAAGTAAGATCAGGAACCGAAGTCCAGCGTGAATCTGCATATCCTATCTCTATATCGCTCGAAGCAATACCGACCTTATTGCGCATCGATGGTTTCTAACACGACCGAACGTGTCCTACGAAAGTACCTGGACATCGTTTTGCGAGTCTTTTAAACCTCTGCACTCCACGAATCCCGTGCGGTGACACAGGCGCGCATCTTTGTACCTCGAGAATACCAAAATCTAGTACTACATAAATTCGAGCGCATAGCTTCGACGGAGATTAAACGATTATAACGCATAGAAATCCATAAATCTACCGCAAAACATCAAAATTCCATCTACCTTCCACACATTTCTCCACATCTATTAATTTAATCAAGACCCACCGGCTATATCATACAAAATACCCAAGATGAACAAAAAAAAATAAGCCCAGAACAAAACAGTATGCAAGTACAAAGATCCACGCCCGCGTTGCCGTAGCTCGAAGCGTGGAGCGCAGATTATTCGTAACAAAGCCACAGCCTCTTTTGAGTCACGTATGCGCCCACCGACTTGATCTATGTACACCGAGTGCCTCTAACGACATCCACTAGCTAGCAGAACCGGCCCGATGCACCGTTTCCAATTCCTGCATGAAGCACATGTCTGTCGTAGGCGGGAGAGACAGGACGTACTTAGATTCGGAACGTAATCGGTGCACAGGTGACATGTCCCCGCCTTCGGACAATGTTATATTCGACAACCAGTGCTACGCCACCACGCCGAGCTCCTCGAACGGCAATTCGGACATGGAGCAGCCGAGCCACTGCACCTCCCGCCGTTGCAACAGCGCACAGACATATCAGCAGCAAAACATGCAATCGGTCTCGACGCCGGGCAGCCCGACGAGCAGGCTGCTCCTGGAGTACGAAATGCACCTGAGGAACACCCTGGCGAAGGGCATGGACGCGGAGAGCTATAGCCTCCGCACCTTCGAGGCTCTCCTGACGCAGAGCATGGAGAACCTAGGTGGGCTGATGTTTTCCCCGTACACCCACGATCGGTTCAACCAGATTTGGATCATGATGCTTGAACTTTTCAGAGTTTGCAGAGAACATACCCTTAAACGTACAGCGCACACCGCACGTTTCACGGAGACGTAAGTTGCATCGAATTCTATATCCTTTCTTCGTGTACAGGTTATTGCGGCGTTCTTCGCTGGTTAGAGATGGCTTGAGAGGAAAAGGATTTCGTTCGCTTGAGTTTTGCACGGAGGGGTGTGTGTGTGTGTGTGCGCGCGCGTCGAAGGAAGAGCGACTTCTGACTGGGCGTTTCCGTGTACCGTGATTGCAGGTCCTAGTTCGAATAAATCTTCCACGTTGCCCTTGTCGTACCGATACTGCAACGAGAGGCAGAACAGCAAGGACAGGGATGGTTACTACAGCGATCGGAATGAGATAATAAGGGACAAGAGGGAGCGGGACGCCGATCGGGACCGCGGATATCTCAGTGATTATAATTCAAGGTACAAATGGAAAGCGGGTTCTATGAAAATCACTTGTTCGCTCGGTACAATCGAGCGAGCCGAATGACATTGCCGTTTTTCTCATCGGGATCATCGTGAAACTCGGAGAGAGTCGATTTGCTCGTAGCTTTCGGGACGGGGCTCGATTTGAAAGACGGCGATACCGATCGATCGCGTGACGACGGATATCGCGTTCATCGGTAGAGTACTATGCGATAATGTCAAAGGGCGACAAAGTGGAATTATTTTTTTTTAGTTTTTTACCATTGTGCAAATTTTGAAGGTGTGCCAGCTGCATTGGAGAATCGGCGCGCGCGCAATGGTTTCGGCATTCCGATGGATGGCAATCTGGGAGCTCGACCCTTGGCTCTGGTGCTTCGAGCTCGATGAATCCTAGTTATATGGGACATAAACGAGAGTCCCCCTGGGATTCCCTGCCGTCGCTGAGGCACGAGAGTAGTCTCAACGATAGTGGGTACAAATCCAACAGAACTGACTCACTGGAGCAAAGGTGAAATCTTCTTGTACATTTGTCTGCCGGACCTCCGTAGCACCGAACGACCGGATGGAGCGAGAACCTTTCGCATTTTCCGATTGCATTGCTCCGCATATACCGGCATTCTCGAAATATTCCTCTGAGAAAGTGAAAACGTTAAGATCGGAATAGCTCGATAGAATTTCAAACTCTGTAAGGTATAATGGATTTACTTGGGATCGGGGCAAAGACGAATGATCCTTGATGTACCGTGTAAACCATGATTTCTTTACAGGATTGAAATCTATGTAGGCATCTTGAATAGCCGAGGCGATTAAATGTACACAATTCGCCGTAGATATATATTCCTTCGACCTAAAACTTCCGGTCTTTCACGGGATAACTCAGTATGTACGTCGGTGTCGCGCTCCAGAGGGAATTCCATTAGGTGTAAGACCCTTTTGCAATATCGCGAACAGATATTTGCACGCTCTGAAATGTGCCAGGAATATAAAATTGTGGCCCGTTCTTCCCACAATGCATACTTATATTTCGCCCCAGGTATTCTTTCTTCACCCTCGAGCAGGCATTCGCCCTTTACCGCTCACCCCCGCCGACTCGCGCTGTTTTCATTGTCTTTTCTATCCCCATTGTGTTCCGTCGTCTTTTCACTTTTACCACACTTGCTGACCGTTTTCTGCGCTCCTTATACCGAGGTCGACTGCACCAAACATTCTTCAAAAAATCATCGTGTACCGCAATTTGATCTATACAGATTGGGTCACGCATACAAAGGCTGTGGTAACGACGAGCTCGGTGTCCGTTATAATAACGATATAATACCACGGTCATGTAATAATGCAATATAACACGTGGAAGCTGTGAAGGAACGTATCAGACTGATTAAGAAAAAAAAACCATTGCCTTTGATGACTTTAATCAAGCCTTATCCACTCTCAACTTTAGGCTGTTATAACAATCGTCGACATCGTCGAAAAATAATTTCTCCACAATTTCCAGAATAATGCCGGACGTGTAATACGATGTTTTCCGTTTCACCGGATTATTTCTTTTAAAGGGGAGCTCAAGTAGGGATAGCGATACAGGAGCATAGAATACGCAGATCTCCCCTTTAGTTTCGTACACGGGCCTTTTATCGACTACCATTCACAGAATGCTTTTCGCCTGGGTTTCCAGGAGCACTTTCGACAGGCAGGATAGCGTCCGATCCGATTACATGTCCGACAGAGATGGCAGATATGGAATCGTTCAACAAGCTTCTTTGGAGAGCACGGACTCGAGGCTATGCTACTTGACGTCTTCGGAGGTGAGTTACCCAAGTAGTTGTTGACCTTATCAGCCTGATATATCAAGGGCCCCTTCGAGTATCCCGCGACTTTGCTCGTTGAATTCACCGCGGTGGAGTCGGAGTTGTAAACGAGATGACAGAGGCATAGTCGCAAAGTATAATCGCCTTTTTGTCCCCGCGCTCGATAAGTCGCCAGGGGAGGGATAATAATCCGCAATTATATCGCGAGCATCTTTCGGAGGGAGGGCGAAAAGAACGGATAAAAAGGGACAAAACAACGGGCTTACTCGAATCGGTATCTAGATTGTCCCCCACTTCTTCTTCTCTCTCTCTCTCTCTCTCTCTCTCTCTCTCTTTCTCTCTCTCTGTTTTCCCCACCTTCGTCTTTTACGAAGCACCCTATGTTCCCTTATCGCGGGAATTCGCTTCAACTAGACCACGCAGTGGTGCACCCTTTTGCCCGTACCTACGTGTGCACGGTTTTTAACGATCGTCTTTAACGATTAGAAACCCTACTGCACGTATACAAGAAAACGATGTTAGCGTACCGTTGCATGTTATTTCAGTGACACGCGTCCGCAATGCCGTGCTTTATCCACCGACCCCGCCTCCTACTTGTGTGGCGCTTAAACCTGTCGCTGTGCATTCCTTTGAAACCAAGCGCACCGCTGGTTTTGATGTTTTCCATCGTGCCTGTATATACATACCCTGCATATGTATGTATGTATATATATACATATATATACATATATATATATATATATACATATGTATATATATATACATATGTATAAGGCTATGTTTGCGTACATACAAGACTATCCCTCGAAAGAGCCGAGGATAGACGGACAACAGGTGCATGCGCAAAACGCATCCACCGTCTTCCACAGTTTTTATTCCCGATTGCTCAGTCGGCTGCAATTTCTCGCAGTCGCTATAGCCGGCGCAGGGCGTCAGCCGGAGTAGCGCCGATGCACCGGCAAATGGAGGGAGCGCCGCGATGATAGGAACGCTTTCAAAAGAGACTCGCCCCGGATGGTTCTCCCTTACCTTCCAAAGCCCCTGAAACGCAACGGTCGTGTATTCGCCAAACTCCCTTTTAAATGGCCCGCGAGGCGCCCTTTTTGCAGAACGCCAGTCGGTAAATAAAACGCTTCCAACGCCTCACGCATTCGTCGCTGGTGATTAACGCCGAGCATCGGGCGAACGATTCTTAAGCGATTGCCATTGCGTTCCGGCGCGATTAAACGATACGAGCTGGCGTGGCTCCGTCGAAAGGGGCCAGAAATTGCAGCCCCGACGAAAGGAGCCTAGAAATTGCAGCCCCGACGTAAAGAGCCCGGAAATGCAGGCCGGACTTAAAAAGCCAGAAATCCGGTTTTCACGTAGCGCGGCAGAAATGCGGTACCGACGAAAAGATTTAGAAATGCGCTGCCGACGGAGAGATTCAGAAATGTAGTCTCGACGAAAGGCGGTCGGATACGTGGTCCCAGCGAAAAGGGCCAGAAATGCAGCTTCGCGTTAAATTGTGGTACCACGACTTTTCCGCTGCACCGTGCTTTCATAGGGATTAAAAAAAAAGTCTAACGCGACGACGAGAAGTTTTGCCCTCGTCAATCGGCGTGGACCGAGAAATCGCGCATAAGGGGGCAGAATCTTCGGGTTGATCCGAATACTCTTGTTATCGAAGAAAGCGATTGAGAATAGATCGGCTGGATATTCCACACTCCTCGCGCCGTCCGTATAACAGCGATTAAAACACTTTCTCAACGAGGTATTTTCCCCTTTTAAGAACGCGACTAAAGATCGCGATGCACAAACTCAAAATCCGTAAATCGCTTTGCGTTCATACATCCTCCTATCATCGATTGCGACTCACAGATCTCCACCGTACTTCCCGCGCCGCTTTAACGCTCTCGGGGTTCAAATCGGTTTTCCATCGAGTCAAACCCGAGAGTTCGCTCATACGCGAACTCGAGATCCTCAGATCTCTTGGCATTCACGCATCGTCGTCGTATCGACTACCATTCACGGATCATCGAGGTCTAGCCGCACTTCCCGCGTCGCCCGACACCGCATTTCCCACCCTCGTTGACGTACACGGTGCAGCATCGCTTTCGTTAGTAACCTCGGTGCTTTCGAAATGCGTTCTTCCTCCCTCCCCTCCCGCCCCGTCCTTCCCCCACCCACCCTCCGAAGCCCGCGCTGGCAGCCTCTCGCGCCCTCCCCACCACCGCCGCCTTCCCCCCCTCCAACCCGACCGTTCCTCCGCCGCCCCCTTTGGCCTCCACAAGGACCGAGGTATTGATTCCCCTCGCAGTAGTAGCTCCTCTTCCCTGTTCTCCAGCAGCAGTCTGGAGCAAAGCACGTTCGCGTCTGCAGACTCGGTGGAGAAAGCTCTTCCTCCGTACCTCGTCGTCGTCGTCGTCGTCGTCGTTGTCGTCGTCGTCCTCGTCGGCCACGTCGACCACGGCACCGACTCCATAATACGAAGGCCCGTCTCGTCCCCCTCCCTCCCGGGTGATCCGCCAGGAGGCAACCCCTACCCGCCACCGGGTACCGCGCCGTGAATCAAGGTCGCCGGGACCATATCCGGTCAGGAGAGCGGAGGATTTTAATCGAGGGGTTTCTTCCGGCGAGCCGCCAGGAGGCAAACCTGCGTTCCGCGTTGCGCGGGTAGAATGAAAGTACACGGTGCCGTCTCGAGGATGGTGATAGAAATCGGAGAGATGTCCGCGGATGGTTCGTCGTAAATCGAGACAGTCCGCTCTCGTTGCGCCGGGGATCCGTGTTTCGCGTGGGAATTGTATTGCGTGATTGGAGGCAAACGAGGTGCCCGTTCGATGATTCCGGGAGGATTGATTTTATCCGTCATCGGGTAGAGAGCGTGGGAGATCGGAGGCCTTCATCGGTACGATCGAACGATGGATATCGCCGGTGGAGGAGGATAATTCGAAGGAGTTTCGTTGGGTGCTCCGTGGGGAAACAACTCGTTGTCGTGCGATGCTCGAGAAAAGAGAGCCTTGCGTTGACGATTAACTGGAGAACGATCGAGGTTGAGGATAATCCCAACGTGAGCCATCGGGAAGTGATCGTAGTTGTCATCGATTTGCACCAAAAGTATCGAGATAGATCCGGTGTCAAGATGGAAACGGAAAGCAGCGATTCGCTCGAAGATCGAAGTCTCGTGGATCGTCGGCCGATCGGTGATCGTTAGAGGCTATTTTTGGTGCTTTCGATAAACGAGGAACGTCCGAGTTTCTCAAACTGCGCGAAATGGAGCGCGAAAACATTTTCTGAAAGAAGGAGAACTTGGAATCGCTTTTCATCGAATTCCAGTACCACCTGCATTATCGTGTGACCTGAGATTTCGTAACGTTTCGTGACACTCGCAATATCGTGCTATTTCTTGTCACCCGCAAGATCACGCGACGACGATGTACGACCGTAAGGTTCCAGGGGTTTTGACGAGAAAAACGTCTGGAACTCCGTGCGATTAGGTACCTGGACTCTCCCCTCTTTCGTTACCCGGAAACAGAACCACGAGGGAACCTTTCCAAAAGAGCGATGCAGTTGCGGATCCCTAAGATCGAAGAGGGAAATCAGATAAGCGGAAGACCGCGGCGATCGGGTCTAATCGCGAACTACGAAGGATAACTCGTCGTTGGCTCGAGGCAAAGGGCGCATATCGAAGGAAAAACCGGAAGTAGAGGGATAGGGAAAAAGTTACGAACGGTCGAGTGGCGGCATGCTTAGCGAGGGAAGGCGAAAAAAGAACGAGGATCGACGCTCGCGATCGTTATCCACGTACACCCGGGTAGACGAGGAAGGTAGAAAGGGGGAGAGATAGAGAAAGGGAGAAAGAACGTGATATCGCAGACGCAACATATTTTTATATGGAGAGTTCGTTTCTACGTGTGTATTGCACAAGATATTCTATATATATACATTTGATTTTAAGCGCGCGGGTAAAAGCTTCGGCCCTTGTAAAAGCACCAAGAGGAGTAAGACAAGCCGAGATCGTTAATCTCTTTCTCGGGCAGCATTAGGAGTTTAACCGTAACCTTGAGATTCGTGGGAACGACGTATAGCGAGAGATACGTTTTCGGTATCCGCCTTAGAGATTTATGGTTAATCGGCGTTCGCGTTCCCCGTCGTGGATCCGTCGTAAATAAATCGAAGACACGGCGTGGAACATCGATAGCGTGGTAGTCTCTTTGCCGCACGATAGGTGACGGCCTTTAAAATGTTTAAAAGTGCAAAAAACATTTGCCTTACTAGAGCGTTAAAAATAGACACCGTATAGGAATCGCGTTATCCCCTGCAAACCTTCCGCGCGTGTAGCTCGAGGAATTCGCGCCGACAGGGACGGCAAGGTTCGCCATAGTCTCATCTAGCCCCGCATTAAGCCCCGTAAATCCGTTCACGTTACTTCGTCCGACGACAATGGACTATTCTTGAGCGCACCGCCGAGTGATCCTCCACCGAGTCTCCCTTGGCGTGCTTGATAATCAAGAGGGTACCCTGGAAGATGCTCAACGTGTGTCGGCTCTGTTTCTTCTATTTCGTCTGCACCTTTGTGATAAACCTACTGAGGCTGCTGGCAAAGGAGCTCGAGCCGACGATCGCGGCGTTTGCGAAGCATATCGCTCGGATCTACAACGGCGACAAGGAGCTCCAGGCTTCCAGGACGAGCTGTGATTATGAAACGTACTTCGATTGCGGGAAGTGATGTCGCTTGGATCCGCGGGAACGCGATCGGGATCTTCCAGAGGCAACAGCGATACTGCGACGCGATCCTTCGATCCTTCGAGGAATCTTTAATCGAGCTTAAATCATGAAAATCCCCGCGAGAGAGATTGATAACCGAGCCACGTTGATTCTTCCACCGTCCAGAAGACAATAATGAGATCGACGGAAGAAGAACGTAGCGCAATGATCTTGGCGCAATCCACGCGCTTTGTCGAGATCCTCGGCGGGATCGTCCGGTCCAAGGATACGTCCTAAACTCCGGCCGCCTCCCGTTTTTCCTTTGTTCGAGCGTAACATCGAAACACCGACGAATAATGGTAGAACCGAGATGGTCGATAAAGTGTATGAATAGTACCCTGGACCTGCTGAACCCGAGTAGTAGCTATACGGACTTAAAGACGTCGCACAAGCGACACTGCAAGAAGTACTTTTGCCTGTGCAGACGGCACACGATCAGCGTGATATGCATAAACGAGACGAGGAAGTTGTATTGGTTCAATTGCAAGAACGTTCGTGAGAAGGTCAACTTCGGCCTTGGCGAGGGCTATTACCACAAGCTGCTCAGGCTCATCGATGGGGCGTTGAATATCTGGGCACAGCGCTACATCGACGGCTTGAACTTCACCCGTAGAGAGATCATGTTGAAGATCAACGGTACTGCAAAGAAGAACATGAAGCTACTAAAGGAGGGCTGCTACTGCCACTATCATCCGCACATGACGGCGGACGCGTGCAACGCCGACTTTCTTAGAAGAGTCGTAAGTTTCTGGGCCGGTGAGAGCCTTAGAGGAATACGCGACAGGCTCCGCGGTATGACCAATTATGCTAAAAAGGTAGATCATCTATCGCGACATACTTTTTTCCTTAAGGGATTTCTATCTTCTCCTCCCCCTTCCATCACTCCTACACCACCCACCTCCACCTCCCCCCCCCCCTGTTTTTATTACTCCTCTCTTAATCGAGGCATCCGCATTGGAACGCTGTTAAAGGTTTCGACAAGCATGCGCCATCGATTGACACTCTGTGGGATGTGCATACACGAGACTGCAATTCCTAATTGCACACCTCCGGCTCGCTGGTTTATTAATAAAATATAGGGCACCTTTTGTGTATCTGCCAGTGTGTTTTATGTCACCAAACTTTCTCTCCGTAGCCGATACCTTTTCCACGATCGTTATATGCGCGTATACCTTGGTACAATACGCGCACACACCATTCGCGCATCGGTACTCCGATGTACGCGGCCCTTACTCACACCCTCGCATCCGTCGCCTACTTTGTTTCGAGATGCGGGGTGTACGTAACTTGGGGCGAATTCACGATGCATATTACATCCGATATGGGCGCATTACGACGCATCGATGCTCACACGTTCCGACAAATTTCCGATACCCATTACATTTGGCGCGTATACCTTGCGATTCGCGTGCACCCACACGTTCCGGCGCACTGCATATATGTAGGTACGACGGCACAATGACAATTAATTCCCGGCATGAATGGTGCCCTGGAATTATTCAATCCAATTAGTAGCTACAGAAACTTGTGGATATGTGCACATATATACCAGGGTGATCAGAGAGAAAGAGACGGTGAGATAGGGAAACGGACAAAGGGTGGGGAGGTTAGGAGGCCGGGGATGGGGCGAGGGATTCACGGTATATGGAACGTATATACTTTTCACGAAGTTCCTCGGTTATATCGGCCCTCGACAAATTATCATCGATTCGCGTGGCGGAGCCCAGCTGAGGAACGCGGACTCCTGCATAATATCGTCATTCGCAGACGAAGGCTGTTTATCAATGCGATACGCTTTCTCATAAACCGCTCACGGACGCGCGAAGAAAAAGGACAACGCTTTGATCGTTAAGGATACTTGTTCGCCCAAGGAGCAGGATTACGGCACGATGCTCCTAATTAAAATCAATAACGTTTCCCTCGGAATCTGATCACCCTGCTTCTTTTTCACTCTTCTCTTCATCCCATTGCACTCTTGGCCAAGTGTGACCGGCGGTGACCGTGTTTTCAACCCTTTTAGATGTCGGACGACGACAGGATGTCGCTTACCACCGCGGTAAGCGACGACGACGACGGTGAAAGCGTGATAAATTCGCCGTATCGGGGAAAGCAGACCGGCACGGCCGCGGCGTCATTCAATTGCACCGGGGCGGTTCGAAAAGCAGGGTACAGTAACCACACCTTATCATTATATTTGCCTACGTAACTCCTTTAACCCTTTGGCATATAGTAGGATTAAAAGTAGCCCATCCTTTCCACCGAGCATCCCGTTTCTTTCCACCTTCGTTAGCAACGATCCTACCTGGAAAAAATGTTCTCGCGCAGATTCCTCAGCGTGAAGAAGTGGCTGCTCCGTAAGAAGCATCAGATCGAGCTCGCGAGGAAAAGAGGCTGGAAGGGGTACTGGGTATGCTTAAAGGGGACCACGCTTCTCTTCTATCCCTGCGATTCGCAGGAGAGCAGGGCGATGGAAGCGGCGCCGAAGCACCTGATCATCGTCGACGGTGCCATCATGCAGCCGATCCCCGAGCATCCGAAGAGGGACTACATATTCTGCCTGAGCACGGCATTCGGCGACGCGTACCTGTTCCAGGTGAGGCTGATCACACCTGTTTTTACTTAGGTTCCTGCTACTTACGTTTTACCCGGTTTCATTTAGATCACTACTGCGCATATTTTACTTAGTTTTACTTAAGCTTTACTTAGGCTGGATAATCGCGCGAATCTTGATATTTATGTGTCACGAGGTTCTCTTCCAAACCGAGAAAAAACTCCCAACCTAAGCTGATATTTTCGAGTTTTCGCATATCTCTGATAAATGGTCCTTTGCGGAGATTCTTGGTCGGAGGGTCTGAGTGGCTCGAGTGGTGGGGCGGTCGAAAGATTTCAGGGTTCGAGTTTCGATCTAGCCGCACGACGGCTCTAATTTTCTCCGCGGACCCTAAAATTATAAAAATCCATCCACGAAAAATGTTTCGTCGATTGTATCCCCCCTTCCCCGGCGCTTCTCTCAGGCACCGTGTCAAGTGGAGCTCGAAAATTGGGTGAACAGCATACACTCGGCCTGTGCAGCTGCGTTTGCACGACACCGCGGCAAGACTGGGACCCTCCACTTGTTGCAGGAGGAGACCTTCCGGCTGGAGAAGGCGATAGAATCGGTAAGTTCGTTGATAGAATCGACGGTTCTCCCCTCGTTATCCCCGAAATTGTCGCCTGAATGAGATCGAACGATCCGATTATTATCGGATCACGACAATCGGAGCGTGGCGATTACCCGTTCGATTCTCGATGCGATGAATTCTTTCTAGGACCACAAATTAAAGCACATGGCTGATCTTCAGCAGTCGGTCGTCTCTGACGTGGAGACCAAGCAGCAAATCAATAATCAGATAGTGCAATGGGAAGAGAATCTGGAACGACTTCATTGTGAGCAGTTCCGCCTCAGGTGCTACATGGCAAGCCTCCAAAGCGGGGAATTGCCAAACCCAAAAGTGAGTATATCTCGGATTGGCGGAGTCGTGATCAAGAAGGTCATGAATTTAGCGTTATCTCGTATATTCCCGTCCAAAAGTCTTAGGGCACCTACGCGCATTCCGTAAAGAGCTTCGAATCATTCGACTCACTCGCGTATTTTGATCAGAGCAGCGTTATTTTCGTATCTTACAAAATTGTCCGCCATAAAAGTATGCACGATTTATAGAACGTCCTATTGAAATCGATATCAAGATATACAGCTGCGTTTCGATTGGGCGCTACGTAAGTTAATGGTCTTCAAATTGCACTATGTGTCTTTATATCGAAAGGCGTTAAATGGAAATATCTTGCGTATATATTTGTCGAGGATTATGAGAACGAAAAAGAACAAAGTGCCTTTGATTTAAGTTATCCAAAGGGAGCAAGTATATCACTATTTTTGGTCAGAAGTGCTCGGCTCTGTAAACGACCAAAGTATAACTGTCGCGTTCAGAAAATAATTAATCCCTTTGCACAAGCTTTGCGAAAAAAATGTAATGGTCTTATCGCAAACGATCTCGCGCTCCTGTCTCGTTTCCAGAGTTTGTTAACGCACGTGTCTCGTGCTACGAAGCAAACGCTCAACAAATTGGGCGTCTTCACGGTTTCCTCGTTTCACGCCTTTATCTGTGCTCGGAGTCCCTCGTTGTTGAACAATCTACTGGCTGGACGAGGTGCTACCAAAAGAAGGCCGCCTTTGCTGTCGAGGTCGAACAGTGGTTCGAGCAGAAGGTCGCTCCAGATCTCGTCCAGGGACGAGGAGAAGACCGTCAAGGTGTCCGTGCCGGAGAATCAGGTAATAAGAAATACATCCATTCCGACACACGCGCGCCAAATTCTCCCGTCGCGCTGGAATTACCATTGGTACGGAAATCCTGCACGTTTCGAAGTCGTACACCTGTTCAGAAGTAAAGCCACGCGTCAATTTTGCGATCGTTAGAAGTGGAGTCGCTTTGGGACGTTCGATCGGTTATACCGTGTGATCCTTGCAGCTCGTATCCGTATTCCTACGCGACGCCATGACGGTGGAGGAGTTCCTTGCGAGCGCCTGTAATAGGAAAAATCTAAATCCGATGGAGCATTTCGTTCGCGTGAAGAAGCGGCGGGATATGGAGGACCACAATTACTTTGTGCCACATAGGACTGATTTAATAGAGACTTATGTAAGCTACAGAATTTCACGCCGATCACGCTCGATCCGGCGTGTACACTTCCCTTAATCCCACATCTCGTATTCCAGTTGCATACGCATGAAATAGTCGAAGTTTGTGCCAAAATATTGTACCAAGTCGAGTTACAAAGAAATACCCTTGAGCAAATGTGGGGCTTCTCCGTTGAGGCTGAACTGATCGAGAACTCCGACAGGCAGGACGAGCTCTGCTGCTACGTAAGCAGGGTGGAGGACAAGAGCGTGGCGATGCAGAACGGTAAAACATTTCTGCCTTCTCGAGATTATCGAAGCTTCCAATTCTGAAACGCGATCGCGGTATAGAACCAATTTCGCTTCGAATCCCTGGGCTTTCCTCCGTGACTTGTCGACGCTGATAGCTGGCTAATGCACGAGACGTTTTTCGCGCGAGAGCAAGGCGATCGAGGGTACGTCGGTGTAAAAATAGCCACCTGTTAGTCGACTAAACGTATTCGAATAAGCGAGCCGCCGAGCATGCATCGGTTCTTTATCCTTCTAGAACGTAAACTAAGTATGAAGGTGAGATTTGCAAATGCACGTGCGGGGCTCGACCTTAAGGATAATTCTTTTCGTTCGCAGCGCAGCGTGTACAGCGGCGGCATTGAGGGAGATTGATTTTTTTGTATCTCACCCTTCGTTGATCAAGCAAAGTTACGTTCATATGCTTTAATGAACCACGCATAATATGCACAATGTCCCGCGGTGAATTAAAGCAGGCGCCTGTGATCAACGCGAATAGATGCCTTGCCCCATAAAAATAGCCTTCCCGATACGCTTCCCGTAATAATAATCGAAAGGATTGCTTCGACAATGGATCTTTTCGCATTTTTCATAGAAAACCTTGAACAACAGCCTTCTCTCGTTTATACGTCCTTGCCAACGACGTCCCGGTAGCTGGATATAAACTCTTCACCTTGTGCTTATTTGATCGTTTATCTTTGGCATGTAACGAGAATATTTTACTGTACATCGCATGAAACATTTTGAAGGGTCGCGAGATGCGAGATCATCAACGTTGTTTTACACAAAACTCCAAGCCTCTATTCATTACATCTGAGAGACTCGTTATATTTTTCGATGCCTATCGATCGCCTTGTTTCAATGGAAAGACTACTTCACGGGTAATCTCATTGTCGCGGTATTGTCTCCGCTCGAAACTCAAGCTCGCGTTCTTAATAGTGTTGTTAAATTTTATTCCCTCACACGGGATAGACAAATATACGGAGCTACGAAATAACGAAGAATCTGCATTCAAATCTCGCTCACTAATGATCTATACTATAATCTCTAATAATAATAATAACAATATATAACAATAATCCGTATTATATACAACTCCGTGATCCATACTATAACCCACCTAAAAATTCATCCTAGCAGACTGTGCTGAATGATTAGATCAACAGAAACTTGCCGCAGCGCGGAAAAATCAATAAAGTCCGGCGGATAAATGAATTTATTCTTCAGGAATTATCAAGGGCGATGAGATCATGGTAATCAACGGAGCCATCGTGAGCGACCTGGACATGATGTACTTGGAGAGCGTCCTGCAGGAGGAGGTCGGCCTTTGCATGATGATGAGATCCTCGCGGACCGAGCCGCCGGATCTCAGTGGCATTATGAGAGTCACGGACGACATTATCGAGAGCCTGGTTTGCCCTCCTCCGCCCTCCGACCCGCCGGTCATAAGCGAGGAGATGATTTCCGGGTTGATCGTGCCGGCCCCCGGATGGAGTAAGTTCCCTTACTTCTTTCTCACCTTTCTCACCTCTCACGCCTCCGCCCTCGTCAGCGCCAATGAGGTTTGCATCTCATTTTCCCCTACCAATGATCCTCCTGCCTTCCTCAACGTGATCGCATTACTGGGCCTCCGCGCGATAAGGTGGCGATCCGATGGCGCTAATAAGGACGATCGAAAACCTTAGATTGAGATGTTGGAAGTGCTGGGCGAAAATATCGAGATCGTAGCATCGAGGTGCCATAGTGTCCCCCTGAACACTTGGCATGCGGGTATACTACGCGGCAGACTTACGTGTGCAGAGGGCATTTTTTTGTTAATCTCGCGGGACTTTAATCATTCGCAATAAATCGCAATGAATCGAAAACTATTTCGTTCTTCTCAACGAAACTTCTGGGAAGAAACAATGCGAAGCGTTGCCTAGCAACGCAAACACCACACATACAATGCCCATGGTATTTATACGATACCCATTGTGTAGCGCAAATCTACTAAATATGTATTTTTACGTGACCCGCGTTCGAGTAACAGACTGTGAAAAACGTAAAAGTACATTGCCCGCATGCGATGTGTTTTCTTTTTTTACCTACATAAGCGTACTCTCGCTTCGAAGTATCGTGAATATATGTCGGTCGAGGAACGATGAGAGGGGCAGTCGACGCGATTTTTGTGAACGTCAATGCGTACTTTATGAAGGATAAGGCGGAATATTCGAAAGCGGGCTACTCGAGGTACTCGATAAATTCTGCCTTCCTACTACACTCCTCGTTCTACGTCACGGCACCTTTGTTGGATTCTTGGAAATATCGGCTTATCGGTACGACCTAATTTGATTCGGTCTGCGTGAAAATTGGCCGAAGCATAATTAAAGAGCCGCTGGACACGCCTCGTCGACGGTCAGAAGCAGCAGGTCGTTTCTTTTTCGCAGGCAAGGAGAGTCTGATGCAGGAATGCACGTCGGCGGCACACATAGAGAACGGGAAGCAGACCTCGCGTACAAATTCTTTCGAGATCGAAAATTTGCTAAAGACGGCCGAGCAGGTGACGGGTATCTGTCGATCGCCGGGCGAAACCAGGAAGTCCAGTCCTACCGGAAGCGTGGTCAGTTCTCATTCGCAGGCATTGACGCCGAGCAGGCAGCTCAGCGATGCTGAGAAATTGAAGAAAGTGATTTTAGAATTGATCGAGACTGAACGGAGTTACGTAAAGGTGAGCTTCTTCTTCTCGCAGGATAATTATGTATTCGCGGATGTCGATTATATTTAAAACCTTGACCGTCACGATTTGGCTAATCGATTCCTCGTTGGGCTAAAATTAAATCGAAGACGCAGTTTGCGCGAAATTTAGACGTGACCTCGTTAGAATCATTCCGGAAATAGGAGCAAATAGGAGGAAGATTAAATAATTGAACAGCTCTATCGTGTTTGCGATATATCACGATTCCGATCGTTTTTTAATTTTATTTTAATCCTTGAGTCACGATTTCTCTTGTCCTCAGAATTTAAATAATTTGCTGGAAAACTACTTGGAGCCCCTTAAACGCGAGACCTTCCTTTCGAATGCGGAGATAAACGCACTGTTTGGAAATATCCAGGAGATCGTTACATTTCAACGACAGTTCCTGCAGAATCTCGATCATGCCATTGAGATGGAGGCCGATTTTAACAGCTTTGACCATCCAAGTCAATTTAAGGTACGCTCGCTCATCCGACTTCTTCCTCCCCCCGTTTCTTTGGACTTTATTTTGATGGTCGCCACGTTGACGTTCCAGGGTGTCCTGTTTTCCATTGGAAGTGCCTTCTTATATTACGTAAATCACTTCAAACTGTACAGCTCGTTCTGCGCCAGCCATTCGAAGGCCCAAAAGGTTTTGCATCCAAGTAAGCATAGCTTCGGCGTACACTTCGCTAAGATCGCTCATCTTGCACTCGAATTGGTACCAATGGGGCAAGACGTCTTTCTTTCAGACGAAGGAAATCAAGCTTTACAAGAGTTCCTGCAGGCGAGAAACCCACGGCAGCAGCACTCGTCGACTTTAGAATCGTACTTGATAAAGCCTATTCAGAGAATACTAAAGTACCCCTTGCTATTGCAACAACTTAGAAATCTCACCGACGAGAGAAGCGAGGAACATCAGCATTTGATCGGTAAGTATCGGACGCAAGATCTCCCCGATTCCACGTATGAATCCAAGGACAAATAACTGGGAGAGCTACGGTGGTGTAATGGATGGAGACTCGGACTTTCACGTGGAAGATCCGGGTTGGAATCCCGCCCATCACCTCTGGTTTTTCCATGTGACATGTATAGACCGTAGCTCTGGTGGTTCGGAGTCTACCTTAAACAGTAGGTCCTAGGCCAAGTGACCTTAGCAGTCGATGCCAAAAATGAATTAAAAAAAAAATATATATGTATATATATATCTATATAACTGGGTTAAGATCGAACGTCGATAACCCTGATCGTCCTCGATCGAACGAATTGTTCGTAAAACACTCCTTTGCCAGGCTTTGAATTATACCCTATATTGTAAAGTTAGCGCAGCTCTATACGTAATCAAGTAAGTAGCTCGCGAAGCTCGGATAAAGCCGCGCCGCTGATCGATAATCCGTTACAGAGGCTCTGAAAGGTATGGAAAAGGTGGCGGAGCATATAAACGAGATGCAGAGAATCCACGAGGAGTACGGTGCTATTTTTGATCATTTATTCCGGCAACACCAGAAGTCTTGCAAGCAGGTAAGCGACGGGGCACGTGAAAACGACGAAGGCCTCTTCGTCCGACGCGCGATTACGCACTGACATTATTTACATCCCGACAGCCGATCGATTTGAGCCCAGGCGATCTTCTGTATTACGGCGGCGTCGAATGGTTAAATATATCTGATTTTCTTGGAAAGATCAAGAAGGGCCTGGAGTTGCACGCAATGTGCTTTGTCTTTAAGTCCGCCGTTGTTTTTCTTTGTAAGGAGAGATTGAGGCAAAAGAAAAAGCTTATGGTAAGTCGATCGTGCCGGACGAGTATTGTCCGCGATGAAGGAAGCAATTCCTTGGATCGTTTTAAACATGCTGATATACAAGGAAATACAAGAAAGAGAGAAAAAACAATGTTGTTTATCGGTTGCTCAGGGAGTCTCCACGAAAGCCAATTCCAGCGAGGTAGAAATAATCCGCTATCAGGTATTAATTCCCGTGACGGAAGTTCAGGTTAGAGCTAGCTCCGCGAAAGACATGGAATCGCACTTCCTCTGGGAATTAATCCACTTAAGAAGTCAGCTACAGAGAAGGTCGGAAAAAGTATATGTGCTTTCTAACAGGTACCGTGGGACTTAATCACCTCCAAGCGTATGCAGGATATGTAATTCGGCTTGTGCTGTCATAATTCAGTTATCACGTTTTATTTACCAATTTCTCTTACTTTAGTTGGCAAATGGACCAGCTACCTGATATGCGCTGTCACCGGTCATTGTACTGGCTCGCAGAAGATCCATTCAATTGCATTTTCCTAGTATACCTTGATCGTATTTGGTTGTTTTCGATGTGTCTCTTTTAAGTATCTATTCGACATAGACGTGTATTTGTGAGCTTTTGCACCGTGTATGTGTGCGTCCATTGATCGTTGTTAACTGAGCTTACCATCGATCCAGCACGATCAGCCGGCGTACTACATGTTGTTATCTTTTGTGATCTATCTCTAGTACAACGGAATTCAGAAACGCGTTCCTGAAAACGATTCGTCAGATCATACGAGAATCGGTTAGAAATATGAGTATACCTTCGACGAAGCAGAACCTGAGTCAGGCGCCGATGACAATCGCACCACGCATGTCTACCGGGCACGCGGAGAAATTCGATAAACAGGCCGGACAGGTACAGGGTCAAAATGGAAATGGGGTTACTACCAGCGCCGGTACGCTTTCGAAGAAAGCGGTGAAGCAGCAGTTACTGGCCAATTCGCACAGTACAAAGAGAAAATACAGTCAATCGAAGCAGGCGGTAGAGCACGAAAGTTCCGAGGATAAGGACGCGGAGGAACCGGTAGTTAGCCAGCAGCAAACTACCTTTCGCTCCAGAAGCAAGACCATAAGCGATACTTCGGGTGAGACAACGATCAGAGTAATTTCAAAAAGGTGTTTTGCGATGCGGAACTAAGCGTCCCACCAACCGTCACGTATAACGCACCTTCTTCCACATTCTGTACCTGCGCATAGATAGACCTCAGGTTACATGCCGCCCTATGCGCCGAGTTGCTTGCCGCTTTTGTGCCCGTGATTTAGACCTAAGATAACGAGATTGCGAGACTCCGCCCTGCGCGGCCCCGTCTCGATTTTTCCCGCGCACGTTGATCCCCCTTTCTTTGATCGATTGCCACCGTTCACGAAGTCTTCGCCCGACACACCCCTTTTCTCATACTTCTTTCGTTACAGATGATTAACCCTTTATACTAACCCGTACGCATATACTTGTCGCATATGCACAGTTCATGCACTTACCGCGCGTTGATACGCCTTTCATGAATGGTTTAGGTGAGGTGAAAGTTGAAATGGACTCGGGGACTAAGTCGGAAGGAGAGGAAGACTCCCAAGCTTTTTTAGGTGAGAAGAAGACAAATCTGGGTCGCACACCAAATCATTTGACTTTGAGTACCACTTCGACCATTTCAGCAGGAAGTACTGGCAGTCAGGCCAGACTGATCCAGTCGTCCCATCAGCCAGAGAACTATCAGCCCATTACGGTCAAAGAGCTTGGTAAGGATTAATCAAAGTCCTGTTAACGTACGGTTAAACGGAAGTTTTTGGGATAACTTTCGAATCGAGTCAATGTAGCGTATCATACTTCTTTTTCCCATTAAATCTCAGCTATTCGCGTGAGTTTTGTTTCTCGGATTCAAAACATCGATATCAAACTTTATGGTATAAAAAAATCATTTCTAGTAATATAAAAATGTATCACAAAAAAGGGCAATACTCTTTGGCAAAAAAGAGAAAATCGCGATTTAATATGCAATCACACGTGTAGAGTCTATCGTAGGAGTTGTCACACAGTAATCGTTCGTATCGTGTTCGGCAGGTTCACCGATCTGGAAGCCACGGGAGTTACCCTCGTTAGGGGAGGCCACAACGTTGCCACGTAAGGGTAAGTCGGCCAGCGAGTTCGGGGATATGAGCTCGTCTCACAGCGCCTCCCGAAAGTCTCTCATAGAAATCAATAATTGTGCTCAACAATCTAACTTTAATAACCACGTTTAAGTTTAATCGAGGTCGACCTCCCAATTGGCGAGGTATCACTGAATCACATCGGCAAGATAACGCAGGCAACTATCCAATTATTGTGTAACGTTTAAAGTGTCAAACCGCGTATCGCCGACCACGTGGAGAACGCGAGGGCTGTCATTTCTTTCTCATTGTCCATCTCCTCCTTCCCCCCTTCACCTATCCCTCCTCGTTTCGTCTTCCAACGACCCATCTAGCGAATAAATCTTGCGTCGCACGACGTGAAGCATAAACGAGCGAGAATTCACTAGCCAACCACGGTCCAACCACATTAATACGCCCGTACACGGTTATTAGAATCTCCAACAATGTCCTGCATTGCGCGATCGATATTCGGTAAACCAATCATCTCTTCCTTGCGCGAGGCACTACTCCGGAATTCTTCGAGAGCCCTCGTTGAAGCTCGAATAGGAGACTCTTCTTCTCGAGGAAGAAGAAACCCTCCCTTTCTTCGAACACGATCGTATCTATAAGCATCTCGCTCGTTTCCACGGGCTTCCGTTGCTGCACAGACCTTTCGAGAGGTACGTTGAAAAGAAAAAAGCGTCGAGGACGGTCCTTTGGGAGATTGACGCGTAACTTTCGAGCGGCTTTTGCGCGGAAAGAAACTAAGAGCCTCAAGGACGATCCTTAGGACAGTCGGGAACGCAATACGCGAGATTTCCAGCGATCGCGTTTCTCATCTCCCTTCTATGATACCTCGTCCGCTGATAACTCGAAGGAGACCGCGCGTCGTTCTTCATCGTACCGGGGCGATACGTAACTTGTCCTCGCCATTTATTCCTAATCAGAGGTTAAGACGAAGGTTCGTCGTGAAACTTCGGAGAATCAGGAAGGGGGCGACATCCTCGATCGTCCTCGAAGCATTTCCCTGCGTGGACGGCGCCGCGGCAATGGATATAACGAACTCTGTATATACTGTAATAACGATATTATCATCGTGATCGCCATCGCACGTCATCGTCAGCGCCATTATGATGATCATTATTACCGTCATTAAACCGTTATTACCTAAGCGTTCACCCGGGGATGGACAAGGCGAGTTCGGTGAGTTAACGACGCGGTAACGAGTAAGAATAGGTGAATCACACGAGCCGATTGACGAATGCAGTTACACGACACGCATACCGACACACAGGCCCCACACACGCGTACAAACATACATTCGTGGACACAAGCGGAGAGGAGGCTTCGCGTAAGGACAAGGCGACACCCAACACTCGACACTTAACGAGGAACCAAGGCGGGAGGAGTTTATGAATTTTATTGTTTGCCAAGCCGCCGTCTCCCCCGCTTTCCATTGCGGGGCGAGGGACCCCTTTTTCGGTCTCGAGCGTCCCCGCCGATATAGGAGACTTTATTTTTTACGTTACTTAAGATATAAACAGCGGTCTGGGCGCTCGAGGCCGGAGCTGCGAGGTGATAGGATGCGCTGGCGCGGCGACTGGCCGATATTTCGAATCGCCATTGGCCGGTACCCTCGATCCGATTGGCGCCAGAGCGATCGGCCGACGATGGTGATTGGCGGGCCCGATCGGTGAGGAGGGGAGTGGCGTGCGGAGGCGAGGGAGAACGGCAAAACCGGCGCAGAACTAACGATATCCGACATTGTAGCACGTTGTTAATGGGTATTGCGATAATTTAAGATGGTATCGTGGGATTAATTCCTGTAAATTAGACGACAGAAAGTATCCACATAGACGAAATACCTACAACCAAAATTAAATATAAATATAAATATAAATATAAATATAAATATAAATATAAATACGAATATAAATATGAAATATAAATATGAATATAAATAAATATAAATATAAATATAAATATAAATTGCAGATATAAATATGGGATATATGGGTATATAAATACGTTGGAGCGTGTATTTGTATACCCATACGTTGACACGATTACACTCGACAGAAAGAAGGAACAAATGAGAAAGGAGAACAAAAAAAAAGAAACACATAACGCGGGCATAGGCAGGCGTAACAGCATAACGGAGGGTATCCGATTTTACTAAGGATATACGCGCGTGGACGCGCGCCCATTGTCGTTCGGATCGATTTTATCGAGCGAAGATTGTAAAAATTGTATCATTTTATTTACCTACGGGATGGTAGGATAAAATCGTTCAGGACATCGTCTCCAACGAGTACTTTATTCCCGACGTGGAAAACCTACGGGTCCGCGCGTGGGCCTCTCGATTTCGATAAGTTTCGTTGTTTAACGGGTAACAGTGTACTACGTGGTGCCAGCCGTTCCTTTACCTTTCATTAATCGTCCAAGACGGTGTCGCGCTTTCATCATTTTACGGGCAACGGCCGATTGCTATTTTTCACCGTACCTTCGCGTCTTGGAACGAAGATCAATAAACGTTGCGGCGGTACTGGCGTGCATGGTCTTCATTCGATGCGTTGCGGGCCACGATGACTGTACCGAAGATCGTCGATGAGCACCCACGAATGGACTGGAATTAATTAGCAGTTAATGGAATTTGATAGTACACTTAATACGAAAATCTTTAATACCTACTGTCACCGCACAATTCTCAAGTCGATCTTCCGTTCGATCATGACGCGTGGCCAGGTGATCGATCTCGTACGATTCTCTGATCCGCTCGCCGCTACCACTCGTACGATACTGTCGATTCGAATGGACGGATAGATGATATTAGCCGATTACGGATCGTTAATTAAGGTATTCGACGTACCGCGCAAAATAATGAAAACACACTGGGATAAGAGGAAAAAGAAAGAAAGGGGAGCGCTCACGAAATTCGGAATTGGCGATCGATAATCCTCGTTTTCGATATTAGGATGGGCGCCGAAAAAGGGGCCGCTTTTTACGATCGCGTCCACGAAGGACGCGAGTTTCCCGGGTAGAGAGC
The DNA here is from genome assembly GCA_038496175.1 of Ampulex compressa. Lineage (NCBI taxonomy): Eukaryota > Metazoa > Arthropoda > Insecta > Hymenoptera > Ampulicidae > Ampulex > Ampulex compressa. Next base: position 85,968 of record JBCFXI010000718.1, read on the forward strand.
ACTTTTTTAAAACGAAAATAATAAGACGTTGTCGATATTCCTATGAAGGTATTGCCCAGGATATTGAAATTATTTCTACACCGCCATCAGGGTTAACGATGAGTGCAACGGCGCCACGCCGTTGCTCGTAGAATCGCGTCGATCATTAGTCTACCTGTCGATCAAGCTATTGCGCATAGTTATGACTAGTTTCGATATTGGCGATATTACCGCACGGTGTCTGCTCGTCGTACGAGGGCCTGGAAAGAATGCTCTAACAGTTTTAATACAGGCTCGCGAATCTCCTTTGTTCCGTGTTATTCGTTACCAATTCTTCGGACGTCTCGTGTAGAGATTCAATTTTTAAAACGATACGACGTTATCACAAAATCACCGAATTCTTCTTTGATCGTATTGGATCGTGTATTCCCTGACATTCACCGACAAACTTTTCAGAGCTGTACTACCTGGAGGCAAGAAAGTTTTCACGAAGAATATTATATATCTTGATATTAATATTGTAACAGCTATTGATATTAGTTGCGGATGCATTCAATTTCCGATCGGCGTCGCAGTGAGTTACATTAGGGTCACGAGATATTCATTTTCAACATCGAGTGTATTGTACGCGTTTATTTATCGTCTATCGACGATCACACAGGATAGCTTTCTCAGTATCGTCATTCTCAGTATTATCCATAATTTCTTGGGAAAAACGACCGGCGTAGCCAGGCCTTTTGCGTAAGCAGATCGAAGTCTATGATCCCCGCCAAATTAGAAGCCCGATTCCTTAACGGTTCGTCAACGCGGATGATGGCCAGCCCGCTTTTGCAAACTGTCCGACTGCAGAGCCAGGTGCGTGCATCTTAAGAGAGGAGGCTCGAATTTCCGGAGCGCTTTGCGGATCGTTGCGCTGAACCGCTCCGTTCCGCGAGCGGTGCAAGCTCTTTCTTTTTCTTTGAAGATTGAGTACCCGCTTTCTCGAAGGAGCTGTCAAATCACACGATTTAAAAAAGAAAAACCCCTTATTCGCCGTACGACACTCTCAGAATACGGCATTCTATGTGTGAGCGAGAATTCAGACGGAATGTTCGTGACGAACTCTTTCGCCAAAGAGCCGCATATCCCAACGACGAAATTCACGTTAGTCAACTCGTAGAAGGACCTCGAGTAGATCTTCCTCTCGATCGACACCCCGTTCAGAAGAACCGATCGAACTTCACGACGTCATCCCGTTAGAGCTAAGCACGCGTTCGTGAGACGGAGGCAAATTCGTTCTCTAAGTCCCGAGCAATAGTGGCCTGGGCCGCGAGGTTCGATTCGAATCACGTACAGGCCGGTATGAAGCGGAAGAGATAACTTTGCCTTCCAAGGTACTCGATTATCGAACGAACACGTGCGACAGGAATCTCGAGTGTCTCGCCGATTAGGGTCACGCTTAGAGGCTCCCTCGCGATAATCATCGGTCCGGAGTAACGACGAAGATATACCTAAGCAGATAACGATAGCCCCTGGACCCTCGAGAAGGGATTTTCCGTCACGTACCTTCCGCCTCAGTGCTCGCGTTAGTCGCTCGAAATTCTGTAGTAAGGGGTACACGACGAAACGCACGAAGTTCGCCATGGGCGGTGGCTCTGTCTGTGCGAGCCGCGGAAGAACACTGGATTCTGCAAGGGCGCGACACCAGGCTACGATCGGTCCTTTGCGCGTACCCGCCGATGCGCGGTCGTGCAAGGAAGAGCGGACAGATCGAGGAGCTCGCGAAGGTTATTCGAGAGGGGCAGAAACCAGTGTCCAAGGCCGAGTGTCGTTCGTGAACGTCCGAGATGGCATTAACGTGCGCCGAAGCTGCTCGTAGCCCCCCTCCCCCTGGCTATGGGGGACGAGATAGGAATGGGGAAAAAAATACGACGATAAATTCGATATTACACGTACACTCATATGCGCTCACCCATACACGTATACACAAAGTATATCTAATAAAGCATCGGTTAAGATCTGACAGCGAAAAAAAAAATAATAAGATACCTACTTACTAATTACTATAGGCGACACATACGCAGGTTTAAGAATCTACGGAGGACCTTCTGTTGCTCGAATTATTGCATTGTCTACTATATATAAATTTTATTGTATAAATTCTGTCGTGGCGCGTCTCCGAGCGAGAGTCGATGTTCCTTTTTCCTCTCGACCCGCACAACTCGTTCGTAGGGAGTTCTTCGACCCTATCTTCCGGCGCACCCTTTTTCCAGCCTCTCGACGAGAAATCCAGGATAACGGCTATCCGGTGATTACCCTCTGACGAATATTGGATGCACCTTCGACGGTACTTCGGGCGACTTTTGCAATCTCAAACTCACATTGAAATTCTCCAACGGCGGAAGGTTGATCGCGGGTGGTAATCGAAACGCATCGGGAGCGCCGAGGGGCGCGGATCCTTCCTCGCATCCAACATCCTACGAGCCATCACTATTTTCAACGATAAAACTACAGCGCGAGGGACGACGGTGCACTTCGGTCATCCCGATGCATCCATGACTTAAGACAATCAAAGAGAAACTTGGATCGAGATTTCTCCTTTACGAAGCTCGTAGACTTTTTCGAGGAAATGCATCCCACGTACGTGCGTTCGAGGTTCGTCGAGGTTCATCCCCGTTCCGCGATCATTGCGCGCTCGGTGCGGGCCCTTTTTTCGTGCCTATAATCTACGTATAGGCCTACGCTCGAAAAAGTGCCCAGGCACGCGCGTTGCTCACTGTACGCTCAGGTCAGCCTCCCTCTACCGCTGCATCGAGCCCAAACCGAGATCTGTCGTTTGCAGTAACCTTCGCAGTGACGGCACAATCCGCTCGTGCTTTGTAACCCTCGTAGAGAAAGAAGAAAGAAAACACAACGCCCTCCACGAACTCGCGGAGCGTCCCTTCGGCCAAAGCGCCTGGACACTTGGTCGAGGAGTTCCGCGAGTTCCTGGCGGCGTTCAACTCGGTCGGTCGAAACTTCGCGAAAGGGGGAAAGGAAAGGTGGTAAAGTTAGGCGATGGTGAAACGAAGCGAATATGGGTCGAGACACTCTAGCTCGGAGACGTATCCCAATAGTTGGCCTAGTATCGAGTTTCATATTTTTCGCCCCGGTCGCAGCGGATCGTCGAACGATTATCGTCTATTATATGATTATTGACATTCTTCCAGAAATTTTATTGATATAAACTTTATCACTACCGTTGAACATAATATATTTGAATTACGATGGCAATACCTTCGGTATTTATTACGAGCACCGAATAAATCGAGAAAAAAAAAGGAGGGTTTGGGGGAGTGGGTGTAGACGTATTGTCTTAGCCGAACGATGGACTTCGAGGTTGATAGAATTATAATAGGGAGTGAAATGAGGGTGGATTGGATTAGCGAGGGTGGTGTGGAGCTGAATGATAACATAACGAACATAGGATAATGTCACGATGTAACGAGTCTTTCCAAAAATCTCTCTCTCTCTCTCTCTCTCTCTCTCTCTCTCTCTCTCTCTCTCTCTCTCTTTCGTTGATGTAAACCCTTGAGTGGTGAACCGAGAATGAAGATAATCTTGTACGTGTGAATACAGATGCAATGCAAGAATGTTGTTTACGTTTTCATATATTACGTAACGGTATATTAGTAATGAATATTATGATTACGATGATTGCTGTATTCATTGTTATTGTTCCTTGGGTTACGCGGAGACGTTTCAAAGTGATCCATTTGTACAATCATTGAGTCATTAAAATATGATTATTCATTATGGAAATTGTGCGAGTTTCATTGTACCCCTATCATCCTTTTCCTCTGCCTAGGAATTTTTCAAGTGTCGGCAACTTTGTTCTACGGTACTCGAGAAATGTCTTATAGAAAAATCTACAGCCGAATGCATTGAAATATATTTCACGATAAGAATAACTAAAATAGTACAAAATAAGAAAAGCATCGATAACTTTAAAAAACTATTGAGCCTAAAACAAATATTCTGTAACGATCGAACGATACGTAAATCAGAAAACGGGTCTCGGATAAAATAAATCGTTCCATAATAAAATACATGATTTTTGTGTTTGCATTAATCTGCTACACAGATAACCTGCTCGATTTATATTTGTTTCCGGTAAATTTCATTTCACGTGACTCTCAACGAGGGAAGGCGCGTAATCTTATTTAACAGCTGCAACGTAAATAAAAGAGTTTTATCGCCATTCTACAATTAAATAGACGTTGGCAGCTTGCAGGTGTACGCTAAATAACGACTTTGCTTTGAGGAGATCCCTATCAAATCGTAGCAGGTGGCTACGGAGCTGTCAAGACCCCGTTTTTATCGTCAAATGCGGTAGAATTATCCGCGATAAGGCGCACGGCGATGCTACGATAATTAAGATTCGATGCCGAAACAAAAATAGCAGCGTTTCGATCATTCGTTGACGTGCCATCATCGGGAAATAACAACTTTCGAAAGAAAATGGATAAGTGCTATGAGTAAAGTAGCTTCTGTGAAATATTCGATCGCAACATTTGTGTGAGCCGGTGAACGAGAAATCGAGCAAGCCCGTCGTCGATTTTCCTCAAATCCCACAAGCAAAATCAAGTCAGGAAAATTCTAGAGAAAGTAAGTGGACTCTTCTTCGTACGCTCATCTAGATTTGAAAATGTTTATTTACAGTCACTCGACACTATTTTTGGTAATATACGGACAATGTGCAGTGTGAAATTTCGTCTAATATTTGAATAATCGTTTACTATATCTCAGATCCTAAAGCATATGGATTACAATCAGAAGTTTGGATTATCCGACTTGTGAATATATCAAATATCTTACGTAAATCTGTTCGCGACGAGAGAAACTAAATTAACGGACAATATCCATAAAATCACTTATTCGAAATATAAGCACATTCATTCTACTTTTTGGAATTATGTTCCAGTATGAGGAGGCGGACGTTTTTCTGTCTTCTATTTACACTAAATTGTGCCCTAACGTTGGGACAAAGCGATTATACTTGCGTCTGGTACGGAGAATGCGGTGAGGCAAATGGTAAAACTCGAACATGTGTTTCGAACGATCCTGCCAGGCCGTTGGACTTTAATAAAAATACCACAGAGATCTTCCAAAAGCGATGTCCTCATTTTTTCGAAGACACTGGTTCGTAACAGGCTACTACGTTCGTCTTTTATCATTATATTCATTAGTACGGAGGAAATAAGTGCTTCCAAGTATGCTTATAAATGGCAAACAAGTGACGTATAAAAAAGCAGAGTCAGTAAAAAAAGAGTAGACATAGGGTCTACTTGATTATTCATCGTTGTTTAGACACGCCACTTACATGCTGCGATGGACAACAAATTATAACGATGAACACCAACATGCAGATGGCCGAGGGAATATTCGGAAGATGCGCAACGTGCGCGAAAAATCTTTTCCGCTTAATCTGCGACTTCACCTGCGGACAGGACCAAAGCAGATTTATGGAAGTAACGAAGTCAGATGTCGACAAATCTGGCAAACGCTTCGTGACGGAAGTCGAGGTGATCCTCCGTGCGATTAATTAATCAAGGAATCGGGAAATGGAATGTATTCACAACGAGAAACTTACGCGTATATTCTTGGCTCAATATAGATTTCAAAGATTCTTCTTTATACCGATGCCATATCTCGTCTTAATCACGACAAATCAGTGTTTACTCTGATCGAGTATACAATTAGATAACTTTCTCGAAATGACGCACTAAACATTGTATTATAATTGACCGTTATGAATAATACGTACTTTTATCGCCTGTTATGATAAGCGGAGAGTACATACTGCAAATCCATTTTATTCATAATATATAGAGAGGACGTTTAAAATAAATTTAGTAATACTTTTTAGATTCGACTTTTAGAGGAATACGTCAACACTACTTATGATTCGTGCAAAAATGTCGTTAATCCTTCTAGCGGAAGTAAAGCTATGGATTTGGCATGTGGATCTCATGGTGCCAACAAGTGTACTGCAAGATTGTAAGTAATGTTAGAAACAGTCCACCGAAATCTTTTTCCTTCACATCGATTCTCAACTTGCTCAGACATGTTCCGGCATTTTTACCTTGAAGAGCAGCTAAAAGTTGTATTTTTTGTAAACGTGGATTTCGCCTAATATCAATCAACTGTTATTTAACAAAATTACAAGTGTTTGTAAATGTCTTATCCTTCGTCGAATTTGAAAAAAAAAATATTCGTTTATAATAAACCATTCACAGGTGGTATGAGTATATGGGTAGCGCTACGGCCAATCAGTTCACACCTTTTCAGATGAATTACGTATATGACAAACCAAATTCCTGGAATGTCAGTGGGAAGACGTGCGACAAAGCCTACGACGTAAGTTTACAGCGCTCAAATTTTTCATCCACTCCTGAAAAAGAAATCCTATTAGAGGCAGCGAGGCGCAATGAATCGTTAAAGTATCGCACAATGCGATTGCGCTGGTCCAGTTTTGCGTTTGAAAGTGTTATATCTCCATCATTGCACAGAGTTCACTGACGTTTCATTACGCCTCTAACACAACCCTTGGATTTTACTTATGCCTTACCAAACCAAAACGAAATTCGCCAGAATTCATCATTAGCATGCGGCTGCGTCGATTGTCCTGTTGCTTGTCCCTTATTCGACCTGGAATATACCATCGAGACGCGATTTACCATTTTTGGATATAATGGATACGCGGTGATTGTAGCAATTGTTTTAATTATTCTGTCGATTTCTGCAACAGTCACTTATGTAATTATAACAAGAAGGAGAGCTTTGAGGTGTTCAGGCAAGTGTCTTTTGTACTGCGAGTTGGCGGTCATTAGAAGCTGATATTACTACGAGTAATAATATGTGTGCTAATATTCTAGAATCCAGTAACTTGGAAGTAGAGGAAATAGAATCGAAGCAGCAGTGGGGTGAGGTTTGTCACAGACAGTTCCAGATATTTTTCGGAGTTTGTGGACGAGGTTCGCTATACACTTATTCTTTGATAACTTATAAGAATCATACCTGTTTAAAAGAGAAAAGATCGAACGTTCTATCTTCTCATTTAAAATTGTGAAAATAGGTCAGAAAATATTGTTGCTTTTCACATTGAAAATCATCGTGAAACGTGAGATACAAATACTTGTTTTCAATTTTCCTAACTATCTTTATTTAATACCTCTGAGTAATGTTGGCTATCAATAACATCGTCTGATCCGCCAGTGTTTGCCAAATATCCAGTCATCACGTTGTTCACCCTTTCATACGTGATATTGGGTTTATGTTACGGAGTGATGTATCTTTCCGTGACGGTGAATCCGATCGAAATTTGGGCGTCTCCTGACAGCAGATCGAGAATCGAGAAAGATTACTTTGACACGCACTTTCAGCCCTTCTATAGAACCGAACAAATTTATATCAAGTCCAAAGGTCTGAGTACGGTGAGTAATAGGTATGAATTTATTAAATTTGCTCGGCTGTAAATTAAACTATCACTTTGACATAACTCATAATATAATTCTCTATGAAAACCACTAAAAAATCGAATACCGACTATTTTGTGATCCACTATTGTAACTAAAAACGCTTATCAATTCTTAATGTATCACGTAACGTTTTTCTATAGGTAGTGCACAACACTTCGGATGGCATCTTGGAGTTTGGCCCAGTTTTTGATAGAAAATTTCTGCTAGCAGTTTACGATTTGCAGCAGCAAATACTCAACGTAAGTATTTAACTTATTTCTGCCAGGGACATTTCTCAAGATATATTCAATCAACAAAGGTTCGGTACTTCGAAGGAATGGCTTTAAATTCCATCCGCCATCATTTCTTTCTATATACGCTTCTATGTATATACGTATCGCAAGTAGAATAAAATAATCCACGGTTGAATGATCATGATTATCGACATGAGACGGGTAGTTAAGAAGGCGAAGCAATTAGTCTTGTTGATCAGAGGAAATTTCAAACACGCAGATCGGCCAAGACACCGACGAAGGCTTGGAGCGCATATGCTATGCGCCTGTTCAGAGCGAATTCACTGGCCCGGTCACCCTCAGCCTTTGCACTGTCCAAAGTATATGGGGATACTTTCGTAATGATGTGGACTTTTTTAATAAAACATCCAACCTGACAGGATACGAAGTAAATTACCTGGATCACTTATACAGCTGCATGCAGTGAGTGCTTCGTGATTTTCGATATTTTTTCTACAGAAAAAGTCTACTCGATTCTTCTTCCCTAATCGTATTAACCCGTTGATCGAATATAGAAATCCATTCAATCCCGATTGCTTGGCGCCCTACAAAGGGCCGATTTTCCCCGCGTTAGCCATTGGCGGATTTCTGAGGGAAAATGAGTTTAAATACGATTCGGAGGATTACATCAAAGGAACCGGTGTAATCTTATCCTTCCTGGTTAAGAATAGTCTGGATGAAGAGGCCCTCGTACCTGCTCGCAAATGGGAACAACGGTGTGTGTATTTTCTAAAAAATAAAGTTATAAAGCTATAGAAAAATAAAGTAATAAAGTTATAAATTGAGGGAAATTATTTTGCAATTTTAACAATGAATTTCTCGAGAACATTTTCTCACGATGCTTAAGATCAAAAATTGCAGTTTCCTTGACTTCATGAAAGAGTGGAATGTCAATGGGCGACCGGAATTTATGGACGTGGCTTATACGACGGAGAGATCGATTCAGGACGAATTGGACAGGACATCTAAGGCGGAAGCTAAGACGATGCTTATCAGTTACGCTTTAATGTTCATTTATATCGCAGTTGCCCTGGGCAAGATGAAACCTTCGATTACTGGCTGTCTGGTAAGTTCTTAACAATTTAAAAAGCAAGCAAGGGTGAACTTAAAATTATGGGCAAAACAGCGTGCAATCATTTCGAAATCGTTTTTATTATCAGGGTAGCAGTAAAATTATACTGAGCGTTGGTGGGATCATCATAGTGATAGCTTCCGTCGGCTGTTCGCTTGGTGTCTTCGGTTATATAGGAGTTCCAACGACTTTACTCACCATCGAGGTAAATTTTTAAATATATTTCCGAGACACGAAAATGTATTCCTGAGAAATATTTTTATCGTGCATACGTTTGATATTATACTCAAGGCACGTTATAATCATTTTTTTAACGAAAAACACTCGTCGATATTTAGGTAATACCATTCCTCGTGTTGGCAGTAGGAGTCGATAACATCTTTATTCTGGTGCAAACGCATCAAAGAAATCCTCGATGGGCGGGTGAAAGTATACCCGACCATATAGGCAGGATTATGGCCGAGGTCGGTCCTTCGATGTTACTCACCAGCACGTCCGAGTTTTTTTGCTTTTTAATCGGTCAGTACAAAACACTGAACGACAAAGCCCTTTGAGCTTTCTCAAGAGCTCTTCACATATAATGTGAAGAAATGAAAAAAAATGCTCTTCACATTTAGTCGTAGATAAATAACAAAAATGCTGGAGCAAGTTTCTAATTTCTAGGTGCCTTTTCCTCTATGCCGGCTGTGAATACTTTCGCACTGTACGCGTCGCTGTCCATCTTGATTAACTTTGTCCTCCAAATCACCGCCTTCATTAGCTTATTATCCTTGGACTGCCGTAGATCTGAGGTAACTATTTTGCTCTACGATTTGCAGAAATATAATTAATAGTACGGCACATGAGATAATGGAATAATGTAATCAGGACAATCGACTCGACGTATTCTGCTGTATTGCGTCGGAAAGGGCAGGAGCCATCGTTAAGCAAACTCCAGGATTGGTCTACACGATATTTAAGAAATTTTACACGCCTTTCCTCATGCTGAAACCAGTCAGAATCGCGGTGTTGCTGATCTTCTTGGTTGCGCTTATCACGCATTTGCTTGTCCTAACGAACATCGACATTGGTCTGGATCAGAAACTGTCGATGCCCGAGGATTCCTACGTTTTGAAGTATTTTACGGTATCCCATCAAAGCTTGCCAATATCAGTGTATTCTTTCAAATACCGACAAACGATGCCTGTCATTAATTTATATATTTAATATGTATATAGTACATGGAGGAACTCTTATCTATGGGTCCGCCGGTGTATTTCGTAGTGACAGCGGGTTTAAACTACAGTACAAAGGAAGTGCAAAATGCAATCTGCGGTGGTCAAGGCTGCAACACGGATTCCCTGTACACGCAGATTTTTTCAGCCGCTAAGCAACCCTCCATGTTGGTAACATTTTCGTACTGCTAGAAATTATTAGCTTAACAATTGATCCGGTTAAAAAATTAAATCAGCATTACGTTAGAAGGCGTAAAAAAAGTGACGAAAAATTTCAGATCCTATCTGTCTAAATCGGCGTCGTCCTGGATAGACGACTACATCGATTGGTCGACCATGAAGGAGTGTTGCAAATATTTTCCAAGCAACGATTCTTTTTGTCCTCATACGAACGGTAAATTCTACGAGTCGCAAGTTAGTTCCTAAAAATCACCGAACTAACAATTGTGTCCGTCGCAAATTTTCAGCCGAGTGCAATGACTGTAACATACCAGTCACGGAGTTCCGACCAAACGCGGAGAGTTTCAGGAAATACATTCCTTATTTCGTTACCGACATTCCCGATCAGGATTGCGCCAAGGCTGGAAGACCTGCCTATCTCGATGTACGATACCAGCACCGTTTCTTCTTCCTTGAAAAGCGTAACTTTTCATCGCGTAAATGCATACGGTTATTTCGCGTACAGCAAGAAATTACAACGATTTATAATTCTTTTCGAAGGCAATGAATTATTACCACGATCAGTACGGTTTCACCGACATCGGCGATTCCTACTTTATGGGTTATCATACGCCTTTGAAAAAATCCTCGGATTGGTATCAGTCTTTGAGGGTAGCGAGGAAGGTGGCTGCTAATATTACAGAAATGATTAATGGTGCCTCTTTGACCGACAGAGAAGTGACGGTCTTTCCTTATAGGTATGTGTCCTCTTTTTATGTTAATTTACTTTTGGCATCGACTGCTAAGGTCATAAGACCTACTGTTTAAGATTGATTCCGAAGTATCGGAATAGCAGTATACATATCGCATGGAAAATATATGTACTTTGATGCAATGCGATATTGGTGCATAGTTGTGTTACGACAAACTTACCTCGTAAAATTCTTGCTTTCTTTTTATATAACATAATTATTTATTTTTCAGTGTCTTCTATGTATTCTACGAACAGTATTTGACTATTTGGGCAGAGACATTGTCGTCTTTGAGTCTTTCGCTTGCTGTGATATTCATAGTGACACTGTTTATGACAGGTTTATCGATATTTTCGGCAGTAATAGTCGTCTGCACCGTGATAATGATCGTCGTTAATTTGGGTGGTCTCATGTACTGGTGGAATATTGGTCTGAACGCGGTGTCGCTCGTGAATTTAGTCATGGTAAGAATACATAATAGCCATACTTTTATTATTTAAAGACTCTAAAGCAGTTGCTTTATAATATCGAGATTCATTATTAATATTCCAAATTAATTAGATTTTATTTAATTTTCACAATGAAGTTTAATAAGCAAATAAGATACTTTGCAATATACTTGATAAATGCGCACGTTGTAGCAATGAATAATTGTAGAATCTTCTCTACGAAGATAATGAATAATAAATTAATGTATGGAAATGTTCGTGTGCGTTCAGGCCGCCGGAATTTCCGTCGAATTTTGCAGCCATATCGTACACTTCTATCTGACTACCACCGGCGAGTCGCGTGTGAAAAAAGCAACGGAAACACTAAATATAATGGGAAGTTCGGTAAGTTCAAATGTGTGTAGTTACGGTTGATGATAATCTAATTCTTTTGATTCATACGTCCGTTTGCAGGTTTTTTCTGGCATTACTCTGACTAAGTTTGTTGGTATCGTCGTTTTGGCTTTTGCTAAAACGCAAATCTTCAAAGTGTTCTACTTCAGAATGTACTTGGGAATTGTATTATTCGGCGCGGCTCACGGTTTGATTTTCTTACCAGTATTACTAAGTTTCATCGGTAAGTGTTATTTTTGGTGTGACTTAATATTTCACCATTTTTGCTAATGATATTTTCCTTACAGGTCCTCTTAGAAAGACGACAAAAGTGCGATAGAAAAATAAACCACGTGATTCTATGGCAACTCGAGATTAAAGCGTATTCTATACGCCTATAACTTATTTTAACACAGACTTGCATTGGGCATAGTATAATAGAACTTCGAGGAAAGTTGGGATCGCTGTGTTTTTTATTTTATGTAAATATGTAATATCCTAAGGATAGTTCGTTTCTTTATACATATGTAATGTGTATGACCATGAATAATTTATACATAAATTATGATCAACCAAATTTTCAAATATGTTTAGCCTATAAATTCCTTCTTTAAAATAAGAAAACACCGATGATCTCTTATTATTTATTAGAAGACCAAGTTAGATTTTTTATTAGCACCATTGCGTGGATTTTCATAAAGCTGATCACTGTTTAAAATTTGAACAAAGAACTGAATTAAAAATATAATCAATTTTTGTAAATAGTTGTAATTGTTAATAGATAAAGTAGAATTTTATTCGGGACCATATCTTTATGATGGAACTTGGAAAATTACTATTATACATTCTGCAAAGTGCCTTTTGCAATTTGAATAGAAAGGGAATTCTGTTGGATGGGATTAATTAAAAATATTATACTAAACTTGTTATTCACGAATAAAATATGTGAGTCTATAAATAGGTGTCAGGAATATAAATAATTTACACCACATAGATATCAATGCCGTTTAATGAAACCAATTTCTGCACAAGAACGAGTCCATTTTCTATAGCTGGACCATTACATTTTACCATTCTTGACATCATGAGAAGTGAATAATATAGAGATAATGTAGCACAATAAATTGGCGATATAAGCTTGGGATATAAGTAAAAAATCAATTTGGGGAATCTAGTAATACTACGATTTGCTACTGTTTACTATGCACTTCAGAAAAGTACACCACCGCGAAGACGCAATACCAAGTGAAGTGTAGACTCCTTCTGAATGTTGTAATCCGAAAGAGTTCTTCCATCTTCCAATTGTTTGCCGGCAAAGATAAGTCGTTGCTGGTCTGGCGGAATGCCCTCTTTGTCCTGTATCTTAGCCTTTACGTTTTCTATGGTGTCAGAAGCTTCTACTTCTAATGTGATGGTTTTACCCGTGAGGGTCTTGACAAAGATCTGCATTCCTCCTCGTAGACGCAGCACCAAGTGAAGCGTCGACTCCTTCTGAATGTTATAGTCCGACAAAGTTCTTCCATCTTCCAATTGTTTGCCAGCAAAGATAAGTCGTTGCTGGTCTGGGGGAATGCCTTCTTTGTCCTGTATCTTGGCCTTCACGTTTTCTATCGTGTCAGAAGCTTCAACCTCCAGTGTGATGGTTTTACCAGTGAGGGTCTTCACAAAGATCTGCATTCCTCCTCGTAGACGCAGTACCAAGTGAAGCGTCGACTCTTTCTGAATGTTATAGTCCGACAAAGTTCTTCCATCTTCCAATTGTTTGCCAGCAAAGATAAGTCGTTGCTGGTCTGGGGGAATACCTTCTTTGTCCTGTATCTTGGCCTTCACGTTTT
>JBCFXI010000718.1:99669-115487 GCA_038496175.1 Ampulex compressa
TCTATCGTGTCAGAAGCTTCAACCTCCAGTGTGATGGTTTTACCAGTGAGGGTCTTCACAAAGATCTGCATTCCTCCTCGTAGACGCAGTACCAAGTGAAGCGTCGACTCCTTCTGAATGTTATAGTCCGACAAAGTTCTTCCATCTTCCAATTGTTTACCAGCAAAGATAAGTCGTTGCTGGTCTGGGGGAATGCCTTCTTTGTCCTGTATCTTAGCCTTTACGTTTTCTATAGTGTCAGAAGCTTCAACCTCCAGTGTGATGGTTTTACCTGTAAGGGTCTTCACAAAGATCTGCATTCCTCCTCGTAGACGCAGTACCAAGTGAAGCGTCGACTCTTTCTGAATGTTATAGTCCGACAAAGTTCTTCCATCTTCCAATTGTTTACCGGCAAAGATAAGTCGTTGCTGGTCTGGCGGAATGCCTTCTTTGTCCTGTATCTTAGCCTTTACATTTTCTATAGTGTCAGAAGCTTCAACCTCCAGTGTGATGGTTTTACCCGTGAGGGTCTTCACAAAGATTTGCATTCCTCCTCGTAGACGCAGTACCAAGTGAAGCGTCGATTCCTTCTGAATATTGTAGTCTGAAAGAGTCCTTCCGTCCTCTAACTGTTTGCCAGCAAAGATGAGACGTTGCTGGTCTGGGGGAATGCCTTCTTTGTCTTGTATCTTAGCCTTAACGTTTTCTATCGTGTCAGAAGCTTCAACCTCCAGTGTGATGGTTTTACCCGTGAGGGTCTTCACAAAGATTTGCATTCCTCCTCGTAGACGCAGTACCAAATGGAGCGTCGATTCCTTCTGAATGTTGTAATCTGAAAGAGTCCTTCCATCCTCTAATTGTTTGCCAGCAAAGATGAGACGTTGCTGGTCTGGAGGAATGCCTTCTTTGTCTTGAATCTTTGCCTTAACATTCTCTATTGTGTCTGAAGCTTCAACTTCCAATGTGATGGTTTTACCCGTGAGGGTCTTCACAAAGATTTGCATGATGATACTAAAATTATGAATAATTATTTAAATAATATTAATTATGAAAACATATTCGTATAAAGAATGCAACAATCAACAAACAATTTAATACATGTACAATACTAAAATACTTTAAATCTTTAGTAAGACATTTTTATATTGAATATTTAATATAATATTTAGTTCAACGTAATTCTTTGTTAAAGGTGATCTACCAAGCATAAAAAAATATATTCATATATCACAAATTTTATTATACATACACAATTTCGATACAATTTTATTCGGCCTATTAAATTTTTAATTGAAAATAGAAAGTAGATGGTACGTTTTAGTTCGAGGAAAAAATGGGGATGATGAAATAAGCAATATGCTTGAAGGCTTTCAAATGGCGTCACGTCAGGAAATTGAAAGAACCGTTATACGTATACCTCTAATCAAGCAAATTGTCTAATTTAATTTCTTTACCGAAGTTTCGAAAATACATTCGTTAGCGCAGACTTAGTAAAACATTGAATCGTTTGAAAGAAATATCTACGCAAGAGATGTGGAATCGTTATTGATCGTATGAGACGACGCCAGTTTGTCAAAATGGAGTCATATGAAAAGTGCGTTGCTTCAATCATCATAATATGGCCTTGTTAAACGAATATTTATACAAGTAATTTGTAACGAGAAAGACGAATATTATACTCACGGTTATCGAAAGGATGTATAGCTAGAAGATCGCAAATTAAAGCAGATCAAATTTTACACAAATAGGCGAAGAGAAGCGTTTCAACTACCAAGAAACACTCACAAGCTGTGACGCAGGAGGCGTTGGCTCGAAGGCTTATAAAGACTACGGACCATGAATACCAACCATAACGCTCCGAAATTTCCTAACATAAAGAGCATTCTGAGCACAGGGACTGTTATTATTTTTACATTGGTAATAATTTCAAAATATAATATTTCTGTGCCGAGACTTGGTTTTAGTTAACACTCTTGATTAAATAATAGAAACTATCGGTAATTGAATCGTTATTTAGAAAAAGCGATATTTGAAAATAATACAATGGCTGATAATCGTGAGACCATACACGCTTCGGTACCGCATAGAGATCAATTGTGTTGTATGATTTGTGAATTAGATTTTATCGAAGTCCAAGACTCATCGGCGAAGTCCAACTTTCACTGGCAAACGATGAAGTGCCGGTAGATTTTAGAGAAACATATATAGTTTTATGTTATTTTATAATTTTATGTATATATACATACACTTTAATTAACTTTAACATTCATGATGAATATATTCTTTTCAGATTTCTGATTTTTGGTTTTCCCGAAGTGATTGCATCCCCAATACAAGGTACAAAGGGATCAATATTTGTTATTACGACAAAAGAATATTATAAAACCCAGAAGTTGCAAACTGCTTTTAAACAATTGCGTCTGATAGTGCGTATCGTTCAGTAGCAAATTTTTTACTATACCGTTAATTTCGTAAATTTGATAAATTTACAGTACTAATGAATCTTTTCAGTGTGGGGCATTACGGCCAGTTACAAATGGAGTTTACAGTGCTTGCCTCAGCTATACAATACAATGCAAAATAGCTCCCTCGTGGAATAAAATCGGGCATTATCTTGTGAGAGGAAAAAATTTTTATAATTCAGACGGACGCCTTGAAGCAGTCAAGCTACAAACTTTTATAGATAGTACGATAACATATCGGTCGCGATTAAAAAAAAAAATTGACATTATAATAAATAATCGTTTAATTTTTTTTCTAGATGATATTATGCATATTGAATTAGAAGGGTTAAAAGTAAGGGTGCCATTCATGCAACTGGAGAATCTTTACCTTCCTCATTCAACAATCGCGGAATTCCTGGTAAATCCTAAGGGACTCATTAATTTACCTCAGCATAGTAATTCTACGGTATATGTTTTGCCAAGGTAAACATTCTCAAATGACAAAATATGAAACAATTTATGATCAAAATATTACTTAGAAAATTGTTAATTACAAAATAATTATATTATTTCCAGTATGAAAAAAGGAAAGGTATTGACTATATGCAAGGAAATACCAGAGCAAAGTGCTTTTAAGGATTATGAACAAATTCGCAGACATTGGAAAAACATGGTAAATTGTCAAACTGTTATCTTGATTTTATTTCCACATGTCTTACATAAATGCTCCAGTATTGAAAAATTTCGATTAAAGTATAACTAAAGTAGTATGACTTATCGCAAAATGTTTTAAAAATATGATTGTTTATTATTTTAGTATGGTTACTCCTTACCAAAAACTGAAGAAGGGATCTTTTATTATGAAGTTAAGTTTCCAATTCCAAGATCAAACTCTTTCACATATCCTAACATATGCCTGACATCAAGCCCTGTAGAATTTATTCGTTACAAAGGAGAAGAATCTATTATACGTGTATTTAGAACTGATCTCTTAGGTATACTGTCAAACATGATGGGTAAACAAGTTAATCTACATTTATGTAATTGCAAGGAAAACATAAATATGCAGGTAATGACCATTATAAGTAATCCTTGGTGTTTTAATACTATTAGCTATAGCAGTTTATGCTGAATAAATTTATATTTCATTTATAGAATACACCATGTCCACAGTTATTGTCTGCTGCACATTCATCATCTCTGAAAAATATTACATCAGACATTGCAAAAGTGGGAAATAATTACGGAGACACAAGCTTGAAATTAGAATTTTCTAATAATTACATATGTGAAATGAACAAAAATACAAACACCATAAATGCTTCCCCTTTGCTAAATACTCATTTAATCGAAATCAAGGAAATACATGATACGAATTTATTTACGCAAGTGCATACCACAGATAAAATAAGGGCTAATAAAGGTAGTAATAGTAAAAACAAAACAGTTTTTTAAGACTCATAATTTCACTCAAAAGTAATGAAATGAATTCTTTAGCATCAACATTTTCATGTGAGGAAAATTTTCGGGATAATTTATCTGCTGTTTCGCAATATGATGCAAAACATGTTTATTCCAACAATAACACTACTCATTCCATTATTGATCAAAAAGAATGTATTTCTACTTACTTCAAAGAACAGAAGAAAAATCCTTGCCTAATAGATAAAAAGGTATTTTTTTAATGTCTATTCACTAAAATTTTGACAAATAAAATAATATTTCAAATTTATTTAATTTCTTAAAGATTCTAATGGATAAGAAATTGCACATGGCAGAAAAAAAGCCAGGATTCTTGAAAGAAAAATTGCTAAATGCAAGAGCATCTGAAAATAATACTTTGTTACAAACAGTAAGTAAATGAAAACAGAAGACTATGTAATACACAAAGCTTATATAAAAGTATGTTTTTCATCTAATAAATCTTATTGTAAATTTTACAATAGGATTGTGATGTAGATGTGGAAATGATGGCATACAATAACAAGTTAGGCGAAGTTAAACTCTCCGTTTTAAGTGCTTGGTTAAAGAAGCACCACATACCTCATAATGGACATGGAAAAAAAATTGATTTGATCACTAAAGTGTTATCACATATAAGAAATACACAACGTTTGTCGCAATTTCGTGCTTAATTGTATTAAATGATTATAAAGAATATTGATATTACATAAGTATATTACATACTAAATATTTGTTGTTATCAATGTTTTATCTCGAATTATAAATAAATATCTTACATTGTTAACATTCAATCCTGTTATATTCCGCTGAAACTGATAGTATAGCTTTCCGCTCCATGTCATTCTTTATACCGATTTCAATTAAATCATCATTAGTGAGTGTCATAAATAGATCTATATCCACCTAAAATAAATATTGATATTGTGTTAACATTTGTGAAGTTTCAGTATTATTCATGGTAGCAGAGAAAAAAAGAATGTAGATTAAAATTAAGAACTTACTTCTTGTTCAAGAAACATCGAAATATAGCGATGTAAACCCAAGTGCTTCAGCAGGATTACCATCTTTGCTTGTTGCGTATTAAGAGTCATTCCTCTTGGAGGTGTCCTGCAATGTGGTGGAGTCGGAGTATTTTCACCAAATACGTTTTCGTCGTTAATGTCTGGTGGCACATGCGGCGATCGAATTGGACTAAATTCTGGTGTAAATCCAAGAGTAGAGTTAAGATCATCCTGCATATCTTTGATGTTCAAATCTGGAGGACGTATAGATAGCGTTCTAGAAGTGGATATGATGTATGGATAAATGTAAAACAAAATAAGTTCAATCGTAAAGTAGTACCAAATAACACTACTCCCTACCTCTGAAGTGGGGTCCTACAAGATTGATCTACATATTGATCCATTGGTGACGATTTTGCTACTGATTCATGTATTAAATATTCTTTTTGAGAAACTGAATTGATCGAATT
Organism: Ampulex compressa; assembly: GCA_038496175.1. NCBI lineage: Eukaryota > Metazoa > Arthropoda > Insecta > Hymenoptera > Ampulicidae > Ampulex > Ampulex compressa. Next base: position 105,028 of record JBCFXI010000718.1, read on the forward strand.
TTTTCGAATAAAAGATACATTTGGAGAGATAGGAAATGTTTGTTCTTGATTGTATGCCAAAGTTGGAGATATTAAACTTTCCTTTTCCATTCCCATGTCGTTGTACAACAAATTTAAATTTATTGGTTTGGCATATAACCTTCTTTTTGCTATGGTAATATCTTTTGATGTAACTGTATCCAGTACAAAGGTGGGTATGGAGCATATAGAATTCAAGTTTTCACTATCATTTGTGCTGTTGCCATTATTGTTATAAACTGCTACAAAAGCATCGTGCTTTTTTTTGTTTTTATCAATTTCTAATTCTATATTATCTTCCACATAATTCCAATAATCTTCAATGTCCAAATGTTCTCTTGCTAATTTTTTTATTTCTGGTACAGAGGAACACCTCATCATGATATGTGTATATTCATCTATGTAAAGTATAATAGCAAATCAATTAAATGGCCAGGTTAACAATATTATTACAAATATCAACATACTAGCTTTAGAAACTTCTAAGCCTCGGCTAAGTAACTTGAAGAATAAATCCTTGTCGTTTTTCATGGCAGCAATACACAAAGGTGTAATATCATCATTAACCGTATGCAATAGTGCAGTAGGGCAAAAACTATATACAGTTTCAAACATTTCATCGCTTATTGCAGCAGCTAAACTAAGAACTGACATACCTGTATAATAAAAAAGAAAAGGTTTTATTTTCATATGAAGGAGAAAGATTATCATTCAGTAATAAAAGTATCTGGGTACATACCAAGAAAAGTTGATTGATTTATATCAGAATTATTTTGCAACAGCAATCTGACTGTATTGATATCACCACTTCTAATAGCTTGCATCAATGGTGTCCATCCAAATTTGTTCTTTCTATTGATAATATGACCGTGTTGTCCCTTTTCCAGGATCTCCTTAGTTATGTTAAAACAACCATTTGCCGCGCTTATGTGCAAAAGATTTTCTCCGTAATTATTAACAATATTTAAGTTATATCCTGCAAATACCATATTAACAAAATCCATATTTATCTTTACATATATCTTTTATTTAAGAGTTTGCAGGTAAACAGAGCATGCAAGTTCAATCCAAATATCGCTGCGCTAATATTCTGTTATTGTGCGCGCATGATATTACAGTACAAGTATTTACCATTCTGGCAAAGTTTCTTCAAGACCCGTGCTTCTACAATCTTCTTCGCATTATCGTTTCCGTGCACCTTCAACATCTTCTACCACAGTTGCCATCAAGAACATCTCAACCGGGCGCACACCGTATATCGTACTTCTGGGACGTCGTTTTCCAAGCACGAAATTCGGCATTATTGTCAAAGTGACCTGATCGGCAGTTTCTTGTTTTTTTTCCATTCATCCCCGATACACTTACGGAACCGCGTATTGTGATCATCCTGTACGGCTGACTTGGAATGTTCAGCTTTTCCTGAAATTTCAAAGTATCACATGGTGATTTCCGGCTATACGATGCGACGCGATTGCTCCACGAAAAAGGCCGCCAAAGTCAGTACCAATTTCCAGATACTTTCTATCGGCCCCAACGTAATAGAACTTTACATTGTTTCCGCCACGATGACCATGTCGGGCATACCGGCATTCATTCGCCTGACCGATGGCAGCACAGTCTCGTAAGATGTGACGTACATGATAATTTCTGACAGCATTTGAATTTCGTTTTTCGAGTCGCGTGTCTTCTCCGCCGAAAAGAATACCCGCGTATGAAAGAGAACCGCGAGCTGACGCTATTGCGGAGCCCAAGGCGACACGTCGACTCATCAAAGCCAACCGGGAGAAACCGAAGGCCGATATACGGAAATTCGCTTTAACCTGATGTGACTTATCCTTGGTTGACCCTATTTTTCTCCCTTCGCCGATCGCATTTCGCGTATTACCGATAAGGTAAGCATCGTTCCTTATCCCCGCGTCGCAATTGGCACGACTCGATTCACTGGTTGATATCCTTTGCGGTGGTAGTAACCTCTGTGAGGTTAACTCGAAAGACGACGCCGTGATCGTATTTATCGGGGTGGGGGCACTAATTAGGAGAATGTGGCTGGGGGTAGTGTACGTTACTGGTGTTAGTGATCAATTTCATCGAATATACCTCAACGGCGTTTCTTCACGTTTGTCATCAAAATTAATTCATTACCATTGGTCTGGTGTACCTATTGGTATTAATTGCACCATTCCTTGGAATTCTGTTATAACAATATGGAGACAATGCTTCGTCAACGTTGAGGAAACTTTAAGACGGTTGCAGACGTCGGAGTCAAAGTTTTCTGATGCTTGTGCACTTTGTTATATAGGATGGGAAGCAGCGGTCAACTGTACAGTCTCTCCTGGGGAGAATTTAGCTCTTCCTTAGCCTCCGCGGTACAATTATTGAGAGGTCATGGAGACTTGGTTGATGTTACTCTAGCCGCTGGAGGACGTAGCTTTCCAGCTCATAAAATCGTGCTGTGCGCGGCGAGCCCTTTTCTATTGGATCTATTGAAGGTTCTATGGACTTTCCTTTAATATTGTTACAGTGCTACAGTAATCGCAAAAACGTTTTGGCTGAATTATAATGTTTGGTGAAGAGGTTGTTTGTTAGTAACTTATACCATGATAATGACTTTTGTTTAGAGCACTCCTTGTCAGCATCCGGTCGTGATGTTAGCAGGCATTGGTGCGGATGACTTGGAATCGTTACTGGAATTTGTATACCGTGGTGAAGTGAGCGTTGAACCATCGCAATTGCCTTCTCTGCTCCAAGCTGCTCATTGTCTCTGTATTCATGGATTAACGCCGCCTACAATATTGACTGAAGTATATTCTGTTACTGAGATATATTCTATTAACTTTAATGACAGTTATAGATTATAAATTCCATGATAGGTCAGTTAGTAATTTTTTTTCTAATTGATTTATTAATAGAGAAATTAGTTACTCAAAGGTAAATATATACGAGTCTTACGTAACGTTTATTCAAGTTTTCCATTTACTTAGAACGGGGAGGAGATACCGGCATCTGCAATACCAACGGCCAGTGATGGCCTGTCCAGAGAAACACTCAGTTCGTACTTTCCATTGAAAAGAAGAAAAAAGAGGAGAAAGTCTTCTTCATCTTCCGGAAAATGGGCACGAACTTGTAATACCGTGGAGAACGAACATAAGGCTGTGGATGGACACGATAATAATAGGGCGACAATGTACGATCACAAGGACGAAGATGCGGCAGATCACGGCGACGACATAGGTAAGCCAATGTTCCTTACTTCTAAGTTATATCTTATCCTTGGATCTTAGTGGATGATTTAAAATCATAAGCCGCAAAGTATCTATACACTAGCATGTCCTCCCTCGGGTCTACAGTGCGAAGGCTTTCAAAGATGGTAAAGTAACGTTACTTGTGTTTTGTGTCCGGCATATTATTTTCCTCAACCCTCGGTACGCTCTCTCATCGCCGCCAGTGAGAGTTGCAAAATCTCTAGGTAAAATCCTACACTAAAAACGGACACAAGCACAACCATCGATCGGGTTGAACTGCAATTTCCAATTGGTTATACAAACGTACTGCATCTAACCAAGAAAAATCTTTCGGACCCGATGGTCAGTTCAGCCCAGCATGGTAACATTGTGTTTGTGTCTGTTAGCAGCTAATGACCGATTGGGATACACGAATCATCGGGGTTGCAACTCGCCACGTCCTCAGGAGCCACAGCCAGTCTCGACGGAAAATGCTCAGGCAACGTCCCATCAGGATCAAATATCGGACAGTGAATCGCATCTCCATACGCTAATGCCGATGCAACCGTATTCCCCGTTGCACATACCCCAATTCCCCGGTCCTATGAACGTGGGTTTCCCTCCTGGTATGCCGTTGCCGTTAGTAACGCAGATCTCGACCGCTGGAACGGCATCGTGCGCGCTCACCGGAAGTCTGAATCTGTCCAAAATCCGCGGTGCATCCGATTGTCCCGGCGTGTGTCCTCTGTGCGGTGCCACGTTACGGCAAGCGAGGAATTTACGTAGACACCTATTATCTTCCTGCAAGTATCGATTCAGTAGCAATCCGAATCAGAATTCGGCGGCGGATGCGATGATGATCGACATAAAGCCCGAGATCGATTTGTCTGGTTTTAACGATCAGCCGGTAACATACGGGACCGACAGCGGAAGTAGCTGCGAGCAAATCATATGCAAGCCCAGTCCGCTGCCCTCGCCGACGTCACAAGGGCCGGGTGTTGTTTCGCCACAGAGCAACGTTCCGTCGCCGACTATCGCCAGATGAATGTACAGAAAACGATTAAAAACTGAAGATTCGGCACGAGCAGTGTAATTGTTTTCCTTTTATTTTTATGATTTCCTCTCGGAAAGCGTCTGGTTTCGTTAACTGATTTATCCCACCCTGATATTTTATAAGTTATTCATTAAGCTACGTGAATTTTTTTTATTCTGTTCTAACGTCTTAATGTACTTATAGCGAATTTATATTTCGTATCATTAAATCTGGTTATATTATGTATCGGGTAAAATAGGATGGAATCAAACGTCGTTTAAGGGTTATAATTATTGATCGATTGTTACTTCACTTGTATAGTTTATTTCGCCTTTGCACGTTATTTTTTATGTATTTTATGTGGACGCGCGTAAGCCCTCATCGGACTAGATCTACCTGGAAGACCTAAAATTAAGTTCGCATACGAGAAAAACTTCCATAATAGTAAGTAAGCGCAATATCTTAGGGTTAATGGGAATAGCAATCGATGAAATTCTAGGCATAGTAGAACCGGCGGTATAATTATTGCAGAATACATTCAGAATATTTGGTATCTTTTAATATCAATTTACGTAATATTGGCGTAACCTGGGTTTCATGTACCATTACCAAAATTTAGATAATGTAGTTTTACATCGCTCGTATAAATAAAACTCTGGATTGATACCTTAACGTCGAATACATGCAAGCGACCCTCCTATACTCTTAGGAATAATTCGTTCCTAGCGAAACATCGACGTTTCTCGACGTTCCTAGAGCCCTCGCTCGACAATTTCCCTTTTGAGCAAACGCAAAACACCCCTCGGTTTTCCACCCGCGGATCGTGCGCGTGCACGCGTAAGAGTTTTGCGATACGGTGCATAACTCCTCCAGGAGAAGTCGATTCACTGTGGAGCTATAAACCGTAGCATAGCGCTGTATCATTCGGTTCTTTACTTCTTGCAAATAAAGAACACCGACACTACACAATACGGACCTTGTGAATGATGAGTACGATTACTGAATGTTTTGCATCGCAGGTCCGAAAGTCTGGGCGGACTTTGGCACGTCTCGCCCTTCGACGTTATTCCGTAGAATTTCGATTGGCTTGGCCACGGTAAGGGGGGCGACGTCCCAACGTACATGTTCAGCCCTCATGGAATTAATTCTAGGAGACCGATTGTCGAAAGCACGGAGCATGTCCGATCAGCCCGCATCGTGCCCATTGTGCGGCGCTATTTTGCGCCAATCGCGAAACTTGCGGAGGCACTTAGAGCTCCTGCACTTCGGCCTCGGGAATAGTAACTCCGGTATGCATGCGAGGTACCGAAGAGCAGGTAGGAATAACGATCTCCATCGTGCGTCCTTGGAGTCCGTCAGACTGTCGCAGACGGCGAGGATGGACCACGGTAGACTTTCCGAGAGCTCCGATTTCCCCACGATGACACCCCTGTCCACGGCCTCCAGTACTTCAAACGTCAGTCATTCAGGTGAATCTTCTTCTATGTACGCTTCATCCTTCAGTTTAACATTTTTCTTTACTCCATATTTGCCCTTTATGTACCTGAGTTATGTCTGTCCCTTTGTATTTGCTCTCATGTATGTTGCTCTAGTCGATACCTATAGCCATGCGACTTAACGTGCAATTTTGTAAAGTAGTTAGTATACTGATAATGAAAATTTAAGAGGCGACTCTGTTAATAAAATCCAATTGAGATTACGTCGGGCTGTCAAAGGTGAAAAATACTATGACCCGTTTATCGCAGAGGATAGTGGTGTGTTTAGTTTAGATGATTGCGCGACCGGTAGATCGGCACAGTCTTCCTATAAATATTATTAAAAGATCTCTTCTTCGAACAATTAATCATCATTAAAGCATCCTGGAATATCCGTCAAGTCGTAGTCCAAGTGTAAGAACATCGAATATCGTTAAAAATTCCGATGTTCCATGTCGTTATATAATATTAAATCGTAAAACGCATACCTTTTATCCTCTGCATTTCCGCGATAGAAGTTCAGAATCGATTCGTTGAGGCGACATTGAATTTAATCCATCGGCGATCGATTCACTATTCTTGTTTGATTGTGGCAGTGATGTCGAATGAAACTTACGCAGGAAATCTGTCGGGGTCGAGTACGAGTGCAGTGGTGACCAGTGAGCAGTCCGGACATCCTGTGACCGACGTCGCATCGACTTCGTGCACCGCCTCCATGGCACCGCCAAGTAACAGCATGTATTCCACGGACAGTGTACTCAGTTGCCTGTTACCCTCGTTGCCGTCATTGCCACCCTTTTCCACGTCTCACGACGTCTTCCGTCATGGCGAGATCCTGAGGGCGGGCATCGCGTACCACGACTCCACAAGGCAACACTCCAGGCACATGCAGCGGACCGACGTTACTTAACCCTCTGTAACCCACGGTGAATTCGAGACAACGTTCCGTTTACGTGCTTTGTTTTAAGACGGTTATTCCTTCGTTGCAGATTTGTAGACGTGGACAAATCGAATGGTCACTCACCCAGCGATTCATGATTCTGATATTTACGCTTTATTTCCATCCCTTTAAGAACACGAGATCGAAGTTATGCTCGGGGTGTCAATGTTTAGAGGAAATGTTTATCACAGAAGACTGATCGCTTGTGTTTCGAGATATTTTACCCCACTTCGCGAAAGCTGATTCAAGTTGCGGTTTATATTCGACTTATACTTTGGAAATACAGGATGGTCGGTCGAAGGGATTTTTTAAAGGCGCTCTCTGCTTTACAAAGAATAGAAAAGCGGTTGAGCGTTCACTTGCTTCTCATATAGGATCATTGCGATCATCGATAGCATAGAATACGATGTCGAGCTGTACTCAAGATAGGATCGGAAAGGGTTACTGAACCCGATTCTTCGCGGTCGTTTTTCATAGGCGCCTTTGCCTGTAAAACCTACGTACTCGTTGATATCAATACTATAGCTTGCTTCGTATTTTACTCGAACGTTTTATTTGTACTTGTCCTCACGACGATGAGTGAACGATCTTTTGTAACGATGTGTGTGGTTAAACGTGGAAGAAAAAATATGGTGATGCGTGAATGATCATGGAGAGTGGAACTTGGATCTGCGAATAATATTTTGATATTTTTTGAGAGCTCTTCTTGGATATGTTCGATTTAGAATGATTAATCGGCCGTTTGTTATGTAACTAAATTAATGATCGCAGCTAACGACTGCTCGTGGAATAAGTGAGTTTCCACGAAAATGAAATGAAATGAAATGGATTACTGTACTAAAAAAAAATACTCGTGGTGTATCGATGTATATCTTAGGATAAGTTGGTAAAAGAAATGAATACAAAAAGAAATGAATAAATGAAAGCTATTCCCTTGACGAGTTACAAATAAACCGTATATACTCGAAATGAAACCTGAGTTATAATCATTAAAATTAAATATTTTTACCTCGTTTCTTTAATAAAAATTACATAGAACACGAATGGGAAAATATGTCTTATTAAGCGCATTAAAGGATTTTTTTTTATAGTATAGTTTGGACCGAATCGTAAAAGGTTAATGAATGATTTCGCCTTTCGTTTTTTTTTCTCACAAAACTGTACTTAATTTTAATGTTACAATTACACATTTCTCATTAATGATTTTCCAATGTAGCTTTTTTTTAATTCCATATCTTCTTGCGATAGACTGTGTTTTAGGACATCATCATACGATAAGATTCATTTCTTCCGTTTCGCTTTCCGTGTGTCCCAGCACGAACGGCCAGTTCCTCTTCGAGATCCTCTCGAGTTCTCCCCTTAAGAGATTTAAAAGATCGTCGAGATATCGCATTTCGTGTACGTCTTCTCGCAATTTTATCGCGTCCGACGACAGATCTGCCATACGCTTCTCGTCGCACTGCAACAAAGAAAAACCTTCCTTATGTTATTTTCAGCATCTTTACGCCATTCTATTTAAAGTACCACGTTGGAATGTATTCAGAACACACGTCCATTTCTAGCTCGTCAATTAAATAATAAAGTAATGTTGATTAATATTTGCTCCACCGTTATTATTTCTATAATATATTTATAATTGTCTCTTTCGAATTGACCAGCAGATTTGATATACGTGATTCTATTGTACGTTTGAATAATATCGTATCCATTAGACTAATACCTGAAAGCTCTTTCGTAAATTACAAATATCTCGATAAATGTCTTTGCTGCTGTCCTGCAACCTCTCGACTTTTCTTCGCAGGTGTTGTACCAAATTTTCGGGATCGTCCGGTCCGGTGGGCACGCTCGCGTCTGTTTCTATCGCCAATGCCAGTCTGGTCAATTGATCATGCGTGGAACTACAGAAGCGATCTTCTTCCACGAAAATCCTGCCGGAACCGTTGCTAACTACCTCGAAAAAGGACACCGTGCCGTTCAAGCTCATAATTCGACCCTGCAGATATAGAAACCTTCAGTTATTGTTGCACTCCTTAGAATTTCGATCATAAAGTATACCTGGTAGACAAAGGGATACCTTTTTGCTTTTGCTACATGTCATATTAACCCCTGCAGCGATAGAAACAATATACGCGAGCTAATCAGGTAACAGACGGATTGTTCTTTTTCGCGGAAAAAGTCATTTTCTTTGACAGCGATTAATACTAGAAAATTATGGAAAATTATATAAAACAACCAGTCATCCTGAGTGGTTCAGCAGTTTTGTGTTGAAATAAATTTGTATAAGGGTGGTTCGGAACCCACCTTAAACAGTAGGTCCTAGGCCAAATGACCTTAGCAGTCGGTGTCAAAAAATGAATTAAAAAAAAAAAATTGGTATAAATACAATTTTACGATCCTGGCGCGAGTATAAGAATCCAAAGTCGTTCTTTCGGCCCTCATAGGACACAGGGCGTATTGTTTGATGAATTAGCTCGAAGGACCAAAAGGATTGCTGACAAAGGGTTGGATGTCGACGTTACTTGTGTCAGATCGAGGGTGCTATCCCTGGAGGCGATCGCCAGCTCGTCGTAGAGACAGAGCGACGTGGTTCGAGCATCGCTGTGTGTATCCGAGCTCCAGTCGTTGCTCTGGATACCGGAAGTGTCCTCGACGGAAGACGCGAGCGTCGTCAGCTTTTTGCAGTCTTCCCAGCTGAGGTTCAACCTATCGCAACTCGATCTTCCGTCGATCGTGTCGCTGGAGGTTTGCAGACGGATCGATTGTCTTCGATCGGCCACGATTGGATCCTTGGACGTGTCCTTGATCCTCATCGAGGAATCCTCGATCTGCTTTTCCCTCGACGAGATCATAGGCTCCAGAATCTCGTTCGTGGTTCCATCCAGCAGTGCTTTCACTTGCGTCGTACCTATGTGTACAGAATCGTAATTTATCTCGTGACTTTTGTTCGAAGCTATATTCTTAACGCCAGGACCACATGTTACTATCCAGTTGTATTTGAATATATCGTAAATATCCACGAAAGAAAAGGAGGTAAGCGTAGAAAACAAGTGGATTCATTTAATCGCTCAAATATCAATCTGAGAATTGATTAAATTAGGCTTATTTTACGCACGACATGCCGTTCATACAAGTCAAGGTTGGAATTAATGCTCACAATTTTGTCAACGATATAACTATTGGCCGTTTAAGCCGAATTAAGTAGCATAAAAGAGTCATTATACACACAATATAAAGCCGTGTCACGGATAGTCAAGGCTACATTTTCTCTCGACATCATCCGAGAAGAGACGTGGATAAATTGCACCGAAGTCGGGCTGGAAAACAATTTTCGAAAGCCCCATTATGAGGCGAAATAATTCGAGTGAATTTTCCAACGTCGAAAAACTTTCTTCCCGGATGCGAACTAAATTGATTAAAGCATCGAACTTGTTAATATCCCGTAAAAGTGGAAATATGAGAGAAAGGAGTGTGTAAACTATTCCCAGGGATAGGAGGGAACTCGATTTTGCGCGTCGATAGACCGCGAAAGTTCCTTCGGGTCAGAGCTACGCCCGGTTTGCGCCCTACTTGGCTTACGACGTTGCCGCTCCCAGCAAAATGGGAATATACCGAGGAATCCTCTGTTGCACCTGTCGAGGATGCCGAGGAGTCACGGAACAGATATAGCAGGGATCGCCAACGAGGTGATCGAAGGGAGAGAGCTCTATCCAGCTCTTAAGTCGCTCTGGATAACAGTGATTCGTACCACCCTTTATATCGCGTACATATATATA